>BMAO01010528.1:0-31011 GCA_019973975.1 Trichonephila clavata | reverse complement strand
TTGATTAGTTTGTTTAGTTTTGAAAGTATTTATTAGTTTGAATTTTTTTAACCTAATTATACAATATTCATATTTTGCACAAAAATTTTTTCACTTATACTGAACCTAGATCTTTTACATGGTGGTATTACTTTGAAGATATACTAGATATTACTATGGAGGGAAGAAATACAATGTCACTCTCCGAATAAAATTAGGGAGCTTTACGCAATACTTATTTCATCTTCGGTCTTTCTAATTCTCAAACCTTTTGGAATAAGTACAAAGAGTAAAAAGAAAAAAAAAAAAAAAAAAAAAAAAAATACAAGGCGAAGATATTTTGCGATAATTGCAGCAAGTACAAGCAAATATGCCTTTCAATAAACACATCTACAACGAAACACAATGAAGGTTTTCAGAATGGTTAGGAAGAAGCTACAATGATAAAGGAATTATTACCCCTAGACGTGTCGACGGAAATGGATTCGATAATGAAATTACGTGAGAATTAAACTACGATTTTATACCATTGCAACATCAAGTAACAGAATTTATCCCTCAATTAACTCCTGAACAAAGTCATGTTTTCCAACAAGTGTTACGCAAAATAGAATCGGCAGTGGTGCACTCTTTTTTCTCGGAGCCCCTGGAGGAACAAGGATAAACGTTTTTGCTAAACTTATTATTAATGACCATCAGAAAAACCTAGATGATAGCAGTTGCTATGGCTTCTTCTGGTATAGCCGCGATTTTACTGACCAATGGTAGTACTGCACATTCCGTTTTAAAATTATCGCTTAATCTTGCATTTGAAGATTCACTCATCTGAAATTTCAGAAAAAATAACTCTCAAGGCAGGATGCTTCCACAATGTAAGCTTTTAGTGTGGGATGAAAGTACGATGTCTCACAAGAAAGCTATAGAAGCGTTGAATCGGACTTTTCAGGATTTACGAGAAGTACAGATATTATAGGAGGAATGGTAGCTTTATTATATATTGGCTGGTGAATTCAGGCTTATGGGAAAAGTTGAAAAATTTAGTCTGAAAACGAATATGAGAGTGCATCTTCATAGTGACGTAGATTCGGGACATTATGCAGATACGCAATTGGAAAATCGGTTATGGATGTTTGGACGCAAATGCTGGAGGTTATATTTTACTTTCAGAGAATTTTGTAATGTAGAAGAAAATGATGTAAATCTTATTGCCTCAAATTTACCTGGGCTTGCAACAAAATTTAAATTGGGATCAGTGGTTGCGCGCAAGATTAATATTGGCGCCTAACAATGATAGTGTCCATAAAATCAACATTGAAAATTTAAACGACGTGCAGGGGAGGGAATTGAAGAAATATTTATCAATGAATACAATCATGGATAAAGAACAAAGCACTTCAGATCCCACGGAGTTCTTAAATTCACTTGAACTTTCGGGTATGCCCTCACATAAACTTCAATTAAAACTAAATGTACCAGTTATGCAAAATCTCGATGTTCCTCGACTATGTAAAGGAACGAGGCTTTGGATCACAAAGCTGATGCAGAATATACTTGGTGCCAATATTTGAACGTATGTCATGAAAAGGGATAGTGTTATCATACCTCGAATTCCAAGTATCCCCACTGACCTACCGTTTCAATTCAAACAAGTTCAATTTACAGTTTTACTGTTGCTATTAACAAAGCTAACATTTCAGGTAGCAGGGGTACATTTGGAAAAGCAATGTTTTCCCATGGCCAACTATATGTAGCCTGATCGGTGTGTCCAATGCCCAAATCTTCACATATTTGCAACTGACAGAAGAACATATAATATGGTATACAGTAGCATCTTAGAATAATGTTCTTTTTTTAGTTCTTTTAAAGAGGAATTATGTATTAAAAGTAGATACTTTCGATTTTTAAAAATATTAATAGTTTAAGTTATTGAATATTTGAAGTTAATTACTATAATAAATTACGTTTTCAGTTTTTTTAAACTAAGCTCAATTTTAGAATTTTTAAATTTTATTGGTTCCTGTCAAGCAATAAAAAAATTACCATATTATATTATTTACTTTCTAATGATAATGATTACGACTTTGACAGTTATTTAAAGACATTAACGTGAGCGGAGCAGCGGGTAAAAGCTAGTATTTAATAAATACATGTTGTGTGTGTGATTTGTAGTGTAGCAATAACTCTAGCTTATTATTTAATGTCGAAATTCAATGTTGAAACAAACCAAGTTTTAAATAAATTTACCAACCTCTATGTCCAGCTGCTCTGCACAAGAGTGGTCCCAAAGTATGTTGTCCAGCCTCATTGGACTCTCCAGTATCACCAAATCTCAGCTGGAGTACAGGAAGCCGACTGGAATCTAGAAGAAGGCCGGAGTCTTCTAACCATTTGAGTTTTGTATTGTCATCACAGTTACAGGTACTGTTCCGTTTAGTAGGATAACAATAAGGATGGCATCCACAGCTCCTGCTGTCTGTTTCAGCACCTCCCCAGTAGTATTGATTTTTCCAGTTTCTTCCAACCCACCTGTTAAAAAACAGAGAGTATATGTGAGAAAAGGATGCTTTAAATAGTTTTATACGAAAACTTTACAAGTGTATCAAATTAGAAAACTTTTTTTTATCCAATGGGCTGCGAATTGGTATTTTTACCATTGCAGACCCAGTACATCCCCAAGAGCTGGCATCACTCTTTAGTGGTGCGCCGTATAGGCGGATACCAATCGCCGCTGGTAATTTTGACGTCCAGTTTCCTCCACAGAGGGGAGGCACCTGAGCTCTGACGATGCAAACTTGTAGCAGGATTTAATTTTGCCGAGAGTGCCCAAGCCAGACAGACACTCTAGGGATCTTTTACATGCCGTATAATCATACGACATGGCCACTGTCGATTTTCTGCATCGCGAAAACCCACCGATTTGGGCCGGGGTCGAACCCGCAACCTTGGGTGCAGAAGGCCAGCGACCAAACCAACCACGCTGCCCGGCCGGCTAATTAGAAAACTAATATTAGATAAATGCATCAATTTTATGTTAGGTGAGACACAAAGAAAATGGGGGAAAATACCTCATAATTTTTTACCGAAATGCAAATTTATTTTAAAAATAAAATTTAAAAAAGAAAAAAAACTTATGAAATAAACTTGTTTTTCTATGTTTAGAATTTTCTCCCCATCTTTGAATCAAATCAAGTTCACAGGGATAAATTACAAAAAAAGATTAAATTTTGAAGGTGAATGTATTAGACCAGAATTTTATTTCCTATCACGGACGGGTTTAACTACTCGTATTGGATAAACAATCTTATACATATAAAAATTATTTTGGGAGAATTTTCAATAATTTTTTATCCTGCCCGGTAAAGGTTAATGATTGCCTGGTTGGCAACTATTTTGGGTTTTGATTTCAAATCTGAATCACGTAGGACCCTAATTGCTTAGCTTCTCTCTCACATGATTAACAGGATACTGTAGCCTAATGGTCACGCTCATGGACACACGGCTTGCATATCATGAGTTCGAACCTGGTGCCATAGAAACCCACCGTGTAAAGGGGATGATGTCTGTTAAATCTGTCGAAACAAAGTCCTTCCATCGACGTGATGTGAAAGTTTGTAAAAGGAAGTGCAACTCAGGTGTTGTTCTCGTTCCTTAACCATGGTTCAAAATTGCGAAAGGCATCGTTAACTTACATTACTTTATCATGTTACTTTACATTGAGACTAACAAAATTCTCATACCTTTCAGAAAAAAACACCATTTTTCAAACACACACACACACACACACACACACACACACACACACACACACACACACACACACACACACACACACACACATCAGAATGTAATAACCGTTTCTTTACAAAATGTTTGCATCATTTTAATAATAAGTTACTAAAAAGGATAATTGTAAGGATTAAGGTGTAAAACTTTTATTTAAAGAGGATTATTTAACCATTATATCTGTACGACCACATATGACACATAGGATGTCAGAAATCATTGTATACATCTGACACACATACTTACTTACAATACAACAAAATTTAGAAGCACGATACTTCATAATGATATTAACCCGGCATCCCCGCGAAAAAAACGACCTAAAGTTCTCGCTCAGGGTATGTCATACCCAAGGGTGTTTACATTGTGTTTTTACCGTAGAATTTGTATACAAAGGTTAAAAAGGAGAAAAGTAGGAAATACAATATGTTTATTACATTTTTACACGTAAATTTAGTTTTTCTGTTCTTTTTATAACGGCATTCAGTGCATTGTTTATACACTCCTTTAATCTCGTCGTGAGTGAGTGTGATGTTTTCACTGGATCTTAATTTTTTTAATCTTATCCTTTTAAAACTAAACATATAGGAGTAAACTTCTCTATTCCTAAAATTCAAAACTTTTGGAATTTCTTTTTTATTTTCTCTTACGGTTCCAGCAATAGTTTTTTTTTTAAAGTTCGTCTAAAACTGGATAAGATGCCTACCAGTTGTCTCCTTTAAAATTAAGTTCTTCCCAAATGTTTTTGTGTCTCTACATATAAAACGTTTGGGAAATGTTTCTAAATCTATATCGATTTGAGTAGAGGAATCATACTTGCTGTTATAATCTTCATCAGTTGATTCTTCCTCCTCATAACCGTGAAGAGATTTTCTTCATCCGAAAATACTGTTGCACTATATTGTTAAAAACTGTATCTATTAAATTACTTAAATATAACATTTCTTCATCATAAATACAATAATGCCATTGCATACGAAAGATTTTAAAGCGTGCTTATGCATTTGGAACTGTAACGGTGATTCACGCGCAGGGTGTGGCATACTCGCCTACAAGCTAAGACCTCTCAAAGGATATGGCCTTAAAATCAGCTACACGAGAAACTATCCACTTTCCAAAAAAAGGTTTAGAAAAAGCGTTGAAAAAAGTTAGACGGTGCGTATGACACATCCTGCACGAGAAGTGCTGGGTTAAAACTCATAATGAATGTGTGAAGTGTTTCAAAACATTCAATAACTTATCAAAAAATTAAAACTATCTAAATTTTAATTTTATTTGTTAAGTTATTTCATTTACAATATTACATTATTACATTTAAAAGCTTTGTATTATGAGAGTTAAAAAAATAAGCACATTTTTCTTTCTTCTTTCTATACTTTTTTTTTGGTCCTTTTATTCTTTCAAAATGCACCAGTTATTTAAACGATTAATTTGCTTATTAAAATAAATTTTATTTTGTTTTTAGAAAAAAAAATTACTTAAGAAAGTTGCTTCTTTAAATATATATTTAAACTGAACTCTAAACTAATTTATGTAATGAGTTGAACTCCTATAACAGTATAAAAATTCTTTCTATGCTGTTTTTATAAAAAGCAATTTTGAAGGTTAACTGTAGATAATAATAATAAAGATTGACTGAAAATGATGCAAACTGTAAACTTTTAGTTCTAAATATATATATAATCCGTAGTTATTTAGATATATTTGACATCACAGTAAATATAATGTTATGCTAAGGAATAAGAAAATTTCCCTACCAACTGTTCAGATCTGGAGGGTACCAGAATCCAAACATAGACCCCTTGCATGCCCATTTGATGTATTGCTGACAAGAAAAGGACAAGTCAATGAGTGCCATTAAGTGTGCTTCCGTGGCCCCTCGATATGTTATGTTGCGCACATAAGAGCCAGCGGATTCAAAACCTCTCACGTCCATCAGAGCTTCGGCATCATGATGAACGACTGTCAACACCTGGAAAAATTATGAATAAATTTATTAGATATTTAGTTATGAATAACTTCACTTGTGTGTGTGTGTGTGTGATCTTACTTGAACTCTGTGAAAGGATTGAGGTTATGGGGGAAAAGTTTTGAATTTTTTGTTTTCTGTTCTTTTAATGAAAGATAAACATTTGTTTCACAACATTTTCAAAATCAAGATTCATGTCGATTGGGGAATATTTATTAAATCGAAATTAATTTGGAGAAATTCTCTTTTATTTTTCATTCAATGTGATTTTACATTGGTCCATCAATTCTACTTCAAGCCTATTTTTATTTTCAGCAATTGCTTATGCAAATGGGCTAAAAAATGAAATTAGTTTTATACATAGTTCTCTCTTCGAATACATTCGAGAAAAAAGTTTATGACCATAGATTGTCGTTGGTGGGGTGATCTTAATTGAGATTCGTCGAAAATAGATGTAGATATATACTTAAGCATCCAAATCTGCTTTAAGGTATCCGACTACTTGCGATAACTTTTTTTTTTAAATTGACATATGGGGATTTTTTTGTAGTTTTTAGATTTGCTTAGTACATTTTAAGAAAAATATGCTAAAATTAAGAAGAGAAAAAGAAATTATTATTACTAAAAAGGGAAGAAATTGGTAAACATTTACAAAAATTTATATAAACGGAGCGCATTTTGTACAAAAAGTTTATGAACAAATTTTCAATATTTCAATTTTGATGTGTTGCTTTGCTATTCATTTTTGAAATGACCTTCAGGGTAAGAGATATATATATATATATATAAATTTTTACAAAAACTAGTGCACTTTATCCTAATTATTATAAGAAATTGCTTAAGAAAACAGAGGTATATATTCACTTAAGGGACTGTAAATTTTGTGATAAAACAGTGATTGATAAATCTGAAGGTTAAAACGCTTCTACTATATACAGAACATACACAAAAAATTTCACAATTAGTAATTTTCAAAACTTTTTGAGCAATCGCTGACCCCGTTTGAGCATTTAAAAAAAAACACATTTCGAGTAAAACGCGTTTTAAAGTATGACATATCTTGCTTAAAATGATGACATCTGCTTTTACTAAAACACTTGTATAGTTTTTGTTCTAGTGAATGGAAAATAAAAAAAAACTTGGTATTTTTATAAAGCTAATAAGATGGTTTATAAAATGAAATCATAAAACATTTGTCAATTTTTGTCAAAATTCATAATTTTAGGGTAGTTGGATACCTTAATTATAACATGCATTTTTTCCCCTACTTCTGTCTGATTAACTATCTGTCTCCTCTCAGATAGGTACTTACTTCTTTATGACTCTCAAAATGAGAATTTCAATGACCACAACTTGCTTACATAAAATAAAACAACGCTTTAATTGTTAGTTCTTCTGATAGAGTTTGTTAAATTACTCCTGGATACATCATAAAAAATATAAGTTTATTACCTCGATGCTGAGTATCGGTTTATTAGCAAACGTAGTAAATCAATCAACAAAAGGGACATTCAAAAATAATGTCTTAGTATAAGCATGCAAATATAATCTATAATCAACAAATTCAAACTTAACTTTTGTAACTTAAATCATCTTATTACCTTACATTACTTCTTAACTGAATTTCGATCTCTATTTCTTAAGGTTTTATTATTGGCTGATATTTACATACAATCCAGAAGTATTGTGATGTCCTTTTAATGGATCTTTAATGGTTTATCAGAAGGTAGAATTAGTATAAATATTTCTGATACTCACTTGATGAGGATCTCTACCGTCTCCCATATCACATTCGACCCAGATGGGCTGTAATGGTCCCTCTGCATCCACATCAATTTGGTAGCTGCCCGACTGCCTGGCATTCTGGTAATTCCACAAGTCACGACAGTTGCGTTCTTGCACGATTCGACCATACACTGCAGGACGATGCAAGTCGATACATCAACACACGAGTACAAATATACATATCACTTCAAAACGTACAGTTTATCTGCCAACCTCCCCCGTCATGTGTTACTTAACATAAGTCTCTTATAGCTTCATATCACTATTTTCATTTTAAATATACTTTAAATTAATTATATAATTTCGATTATTTTGGTAACTGTAAGAATATTTCTGAAAACTTTTGACAAGATCCAAAAACGTATATGATGAAATAACAGATAGTTTGGTATCAATGTTTCTAAGGCAGCATTTCTAAAACTGTGGGGGTGCCCCAGAGGGACGTAACAACCCTACGTGGAGGGCATGAACATATCGAAAAGTTTAAAAAAGTTTGTTTGAAAAAACTATTAATTTTTCGAATGGAAGCAAAACAAAACACGTTCTGAACCGAGAAAAGTAATATAATACTTATCCAATTACTTAAAAATAACTTAAAATATTTATTACTCAAAAGTAACATATACAGAATTTAATGAATATATTGATAATTTTTGTATGGTTCATAACTAAGCTTGAGCGTCAAAGTACATTATGGGGGGTGGAAACTATGATTGAAAATTGGGTCACCAATGTTGAAAGTTTGAGAAGCTCTGTTATAAGGATAGTTTTTTATTTATTTTCTATCCCATTTATTTAGTAGTCTTTTTTTGCATTTAACCTGCAATAATATCTTACCTGCAACCCTAACATGTTGACGCACAAAATGTGGAGAACAAATTGAACGCGAATGTAATATATTAAATTCCTCCTCTATTTTCCTTATAATATAAAGTTTCTAAATAAAGTAAGGTAAATCTATTTGAAAAATGTATTTCAGCTACGGCAACCCTGCAAATACTGCTTAAGTATAAAATATCCTATAGATCACCATGATAAAATATTAGATTATAAGATAATGAAATAGATCACGTGGTATATTGTAAGCAAAAATCAAAACTGGAACACATAACTCAAAGAATTAATTATGCAGTTTTTATGATAATTTCTTGTACTGAAACTATGTAATTGCATTTAATTTAATGAATTTCAACCATTTTCACAATAAATCATTCCAATTCTATTTGTTCGAAAGTAATTGCTTTTCAGTTTATCTGCAACTCGCTTAGGCATTTCAAGAGTGAAGCAGACGAGTATATATTCGCAGCAAAAATCATTGAATTCACAGTTAGAATCTAATATACAACCGTATTGAAAACTTTAAAAAGTCTTGTTTACCTGTTTTGGTATTGTTTACGTTTAAAGTAAGTTTGAACTCTCTCTCTCTCTCCTCCTCTTCTCTCTCTCTCTCACACCACACACACACACACACGCACACACACACGCACACGCACCACACACGACACACACGCACGCACGCACACACTTTATTTTGCTAATACAAACTGAGATTCAAAGTTAAATTTCTTGTTTAATATATACTTCAATTAGTTAACCGTGGTTAGAATTAGTGAACATTTTGAAAAATTGACATGCATGGTGGTAAGTAATGCATGTTTTCATGTAATATCTAATTTCTAGAAGTTTCTCAGAATTTAGCTATTTTAAAAGACAGTTATTTCAGGTATAAATTCTTACGATTGTGTACTTAAATTTAAATAAAAAAAGTTCAAATGTTTGAGCAAACAATATTTTATTGTTCTTTGAAGTACAAGATATATTATGGTAAAATTATACATCGTTCAAACTTCATTGGCTCGTTTTTAAAATTTGTTTGATTACAATTAATATATTGTTGTTACATAATACTTATCGAAAAACGTGCGAAAACAAAAATGTCGATGGAATTCATTTGATATTTTAGAATTTATGTGCATAATTAGACTAAATTTTGACGAAGCAGGGAGATGATCTTTTATTCTTAATTTTTATTATTTTTAAGGAGTATTATAAGTAAAAACTTTCAGCAAAAAAAATTAAATTATTTTCAGATAAAGAAATAAAATTGTAAGTATAATTAAAGAAACTATTTTAATAATATGCTTAGCACATAGAAATGAGTAAAATAATTCAATCTCAATTTTGAACTAGAACCATATGGCTGTTAAAATTCTTAATGTCTTAAAGGTTATTAAATCGAAATGTAAAAAAGGTACATTCCCCAAAGCAGTTTTGTAATGAACTGAAATGTGCATATTTAAAACGTTATAATTACCTTTTTACGAATAAATTTCATTAAATATTCATAATAAGAGATTAGGCTTAAACTTGTGTTTTTTAATTTGTAATCCGAGATATATTGAGTAATTTTTTAATGACAGGGATAGTTAAATTACGAGTAAAGATTATTTATTAAAGTGTTTAAGTGGAATATTAATTTTAAAATAATACAAGAAATATTATCATAAGCTGTCAAAATAAGCTCTATTTATATTTTTTGTATGAACCGTAACATTCAGCTATTTACTGAGTAGAAATCATATAAACAAAAATAAAATAAAATAAACAAAAAACATTTTCTGGCACTGATTTGGTTCATAAACTCTTAAAATAACAAATTTATATCATAAAATTTTTTATTTCACATTTTTCTATTAAAGAATTTATGTAATTTCAAGACTTAAATAATACGATAAATTCATGGAATTATAGTAATGTTGTGACTTGGTAGTAAAGAAATATTTCGTGTTAATGAATAAAATATTGTTTCCTTTATATGACCCAAACTATGATCCCATATGCTCCTGCACATTATTACTTTACATTTAAAATTTTAATATTAAATAATAATAGAATTATTTTAGAAACCTTCTCTCAATTTTGGCATCCTCGTTGGGGTATAGATTTACTGCAGTGCTTCTCAAACTTTCAACATATGTGACCCAGTTTTTTATCGCACCCCTTTCGTTTAATAACTGTGTATTAAAATCAATAATGTAATTTGACGTAAAGCTACAATACGAATTTAATTACAAACAGAACAGATTATCAAGATAAATGTTAAATTTTGTATATGACAAGTCCATCGGAGTCACTAGCAATTATTATAATTGTTCTTACTTAGTATTTATAAATTAACTACCATATACATTGAGCAATGCTGATATATTTATAAGTATATTATATCATTGTAACGTATGTAACGTCAAAATGTATTTTATTTTGCTTCATATCAATAAACTGATATTTTTTTTAAAGTAATCTTTTATTTTCAGCTTTACAATATTCTCGCACCCCTCTCATAGGGTTATCACGCCACCCTAAGGAAGGGGCACCCACAGTGTGAGAAACGCTGCTTTACTGAAATGACTATTTTTACATATGGAATTTAGTTTCTTAATTTCACTAGTCATCCTTAAAAGTTCTCTCCAGACTTGTTTACAAACAAATAAAATAAATTCAAATAATTTTGCTCTGTTAAACTAAAGAAAAATTATTATATTTTTATACACACACACACCACACACACACACACACACACACACACACGCACACACACAAACACGCACGCACGCACACGCACACACACACACATGCACGCACAAAAAAAACCTGCTTCAATTAATTATTAAGTTCGATTTTGTACTAATTAATAAATCCTCAACATCATTTGATGGATATAAAAATATTAAAAATAGAATTAGAGCTCTCATGCTTAACTTATAGACGTTTTCAACATAATGATGTTGTCAAAGTTTAGCATCATCATTTTAAGCTATAGAGTTTTTTCAAATAACTATCATCAAAAAATTGCAATGCTTTTTAAAACACATTGTGGTAAAAGAGATCTTACTTGAATATGTTTATTTTGACAACATAACAAAATATTATGATACAAGAAAAAATATATATATAATATTAGTTTTTTTTTATCATACGGAGTAAAATTTTAAATGGAATGATGAAAAGCTTTATTTTAAAAAAATGAATTCAATTAGCAGGAGCCAGTTGCTTTAATTCTTTTGAATTCATTTGATTGATTACTCTACTCTTCAAACAACCCTATTTTTTAAAATACTTAATGAATAAAATCCTATAAAAATATATGTAAATATTTCTTAATTGTTTTATGCAAATTTTTTTTTATTTCCCATGGGCTGCGGATTGGTGTTTTACCGTTGCAGACCTAGTACATTTCCCGGAAGCTAGTATCTCTTTTTAGTGCGGCACCATATAGGCGGATACCAATCGTCACATTTATATGCAAATATTTTCATGCAAATAATTGTACGTTACATAATAACTTTTTTTAAACAGGAGTAGTTTTTTATTGATAAAATTTTTTCCAGATGGTTTCCAAAGGATATTTAAGTAATTACGCAAATGTTGCTCCACTCTCTATTAATTGTTTTTTTTTAAATTTACAAAATTCAGCTGGAATTAATTTTTATTTTAATTACTAAGAAAATAGACGAAATTCGGTATTTCTGTTTTGTTAAGATATAATTTTTGTCTACTTTTATAATGACATATTTATTGAAAAGAAAATATTCTTTATAAACTAAATGTGGTGAACTGTTACAATTTATTTTTATTTATGTGCTAATTTTCTTGTTTATTTAACTTGATTTCACTAAATTTCAGGACTTAAAAACATATCAGAGATATTTCGGCATTCAAAAAATGTCTGCTTATACATAACACATGTGCATATAGGAAACATGTAACATACATTACCTAGATCTAATATGTAAAGATATACTACAATCCGAGAGCAGAAAATATTCTTCATTTTGCTGTTACGAATTGCATATTTGTCTAAAAGAGAAAAGTTGTTTAATTCAAACATATAAAATGAGAAAAATAATCGTAAATTTTAATTTATTGAATTAGTTTTCCGAGAGAAAAATACTTATATTATTAAAAACATTGTTGAAGACAGAAATTCTTTTTAAGCACATATTTAGTCTCCAAATTATTATTATTTTTAAAATTTCAAACATTTTTTTAGAACAAAAAAATTAAATTTAAAGTTATTTTTATGGATTAGGGTTAATATAATGAAATTGTAGTTCATAATGATGAATTTTTATTCAAGAAAAATAGTAATCAAAAGTTTTTACAGTAGAATATAAAGGAATTTGTTATAATCTTTGAAAAAATGTCTTATAGCAAACTTTTTAAATTAAATTAAAGAGATATTTATATTGCATTGTATTGCAGTTTGTAATTTACTATTTTCTATTTATGTGAATGGTAGCTAATAAAATACTTCTACGGAATTTAAAGAAAGCTATGGGAAAAGAATAACATGACTTGAGCAGCAAATATTATAAACTAAAAGATATGCTATTTAAAAATTTATTTCCTTTGCAGCAACTGAAATGAAATTAATACAAATATAGTGCAGTACATAAGTTGAAACGTAAGTGCTGAGTGATAAAGAACATCAAGCAGTTAACATTAGTTTCTTCACTATTATTATAAGGAGAGAGGGAGATATTAATATCAACCATAAATCGAAAAACTTTTTTCAAAATAAAACCTGGACCTTGATTAAAAAGTTTAAAAAGAAAAGAAAATATTATTTATAACTAAGCACAAAAAGCACATAATATAATACAAATAAATATTTAAGTCAAAAAAATAGGCATAAATCAACAATTAATGAAATAAATTATAATAAACTTAACATTAATAATAAAACAAAATACAAATGCCTTACATGAGAAACATAAAAATTAGGTAGAAATAATCTATTCCACTGCTTATGTAAAATATATATTTTAAATTAATTTTTTTCAAAGTATCCCCAAAATGCTAAAAATTATTAAAATACTTTTATTGTTGATCTCTCATTTAATTTTTTGAAATAAAAGAGAAATATAAGATATTACCTGTAAATAATTTCCAAACAACAGATTCTTCTTACTAATCCGAGCGAACTCTTCTTCCTACTTACCGAAAATTTTCTGCACCAAAACAACCGAAAAATGCGATTTTAATTTCCGTTACTCTCATCACCCATATTTACTTCCTTTCAATGTCTGGTCACCTCTTCCGTTTCCGGTAAATTCATTCTTAATCTATTAAAGACAGAAGCATAAGAACATATCACCATCGAGGTACATGACCCATTTGATCCTATTCTGAACCGATTTGCAGTAAGCGTCCTTATCAGTAGACAGAGATCAAGTGCCAAATACTCTCTCCGATTATCAGCGTAACTGATTAAGCTGCGGATGCTGTCATTGTTAATATTTTGAAGGAAACACCGCGTGGAGTACTTGAGACATGAGAAATTTCAATACGATAACAATGCTGCTTAAGCAATGTTGTGAGAGGGAGAGAGTTGTGTATTGGATGAAACGTCAATCTCTGAATTAGTTAGGGGGTGGGGGAGAGCTTGTATCCGGTCTGTTGAAGGCTTAGAAATTTCAATTAATGCTTTATCTGTAGCTGAGATGTGAACGTAATAATTTGAGATTCCGTGATGCGTGTTTCTGAGCTTGCTGTTGATTTGCTCTTGGAGTTTTAGTGTAGCTTTTATCTGAAGTTTACTCGATTATTGTATATATTTCGATATAATCGATCGAAGATTGCAGGATATCGGGTTTGCTTATGCAATAATGATTTTTTTCATTGGTTTTGATGAATGTTTTTATTATTTGTTTTATTTTCAAAATTGAGTTCTGTTGTGAAGTATATGTTTATTTTTTGTTTTGCTTTTTTGGAATCCATCCTGCCTAGAATAAAATGATAAGCTGTAGTGATATTTTTTATGATTCTAAATAATGTTGCTTTAAGTGCTTAATGTTTTGCTCTAGAAAAAATTCTATATCTGTAGTTTTTGATGGATGCTAATAAAAATTCCTAAAAAAAAACCAATTAGATTTTGCTATTTGATTCTCATATATCACAAATGTAATTTGGTCCAAAAAAAGGTATCCAAATTGAGGCAAAGTAGATTTTAGAGCTTTTCTTAGCTCTTCGATCATTGTTTGGTGCCCGCGGTAGTTTAGTTGTCATGGCCACGGACTCATGGATGGCTTGTCATGAGTTCGAGTGCTTAGTACCGCTGAAGGCCCGCGGGCCGATGCATGTTAAATATGTCGAGACTCAATCGTCCCCCCCCATTGAAGAGGTGGGGAAGTTAAAAGAGAAGGATATCAACTCAAGTGTTGTCCTCGTTACTTGACTATGATTTCAAATATGAGGTCCATCACCTACAGCCCTCGTGCAGTTTTATAGTGCGACGTTAAGACGACATGGTACCCCAAAAGTCATCAAAGTAACGATTTTTTTTATTGGCTCATATGATACCTCGGATCATAAAAAACATGCCTGCAAAATTTCAAAGCTTTACCTGCATTTTTTCATTAAGTTATGGAGCAATTTTAGATGCAGGACAGCAGACTAAACAAAACTGCCAAGCCACTTTTCAGATCATTTGCTTGAAAAGTGCTTGACAAAAAATAAATTAAATATTTTTCTACCGCGCACAAATTTGACTAATGCAGTAACCAATCATCTCAAGAAAGAATTGTGCAATGCATGCAAAAATTCTAGTTTATGTATTCTTTATTGGGGAAGGGCCAATGGATTGAAGATATTTAAAATTTGTGTGTGATTTTTATGGTATTATTATTAATGAAATTAAAACTTTAAAATGGATTCCCAAAGCACGAATACTAAATCTCATTTTTATAACTCTGATAACTAAAAATCTAATTTGCAAGAAAAAATATAGCAAAACTCTCCCATTTTTATATATTCATTTTCTGTGATATACATATCTCCCATGTATGAAATTCAATATTTATTTAAACAAATGCACAGATGCAGTTATTCGATTTTGATATATTTTACCTTACAAATTATTATTTGTAATAATAAAAATTTTAGATTTAAAAGGTTCGTTGGATTTTGCGTTCATTCGTGTACAATATTTAACATGCGAAGGCTTTTAGAATAATGAAAATAAAAAATAAAGGCATTAACATCTTTTGTACATGTGCATTATTTAAGTTGTGAAACTGAGCGGAATTTATTATTTTTTTATATAATTTATTAAGGTAAAGTTTTATGAAATGTAGATCTTTTATATATTTGTTATCTTCTATATATTTGTTACATCAGTATACTGTTTAATTGTTCTAAATCTTTGGAATTTCTTATGGTAAGGTGTTTTAAATATAAGCTAATTAACGTTTCATAAAACTTTCAGGATATTCGATGAATATTATATCATGCTATTCATAGAAGAAAAACTTCAAACTGATATTTCTCCATGTTGAATTTTTGACCATATACTATCATTCAAAACCCTAAGGCTTTTTTGATAATTAAAGCAGGGATGTGAAATTTTTTATAAATTTTCTGAAATGTATGTTTTGTAAAGCTGTGTATGGAATTAAATCTCAGATATGTAGTAATTTTTTAAAAAAAAATTCAAAATCAAAACTAATGCTTTTTTTAGAATTTTTGTATGTTTCACAATGAAAACATTAATATCAAATTAATGACCCGCAGCGTAAAAAAACTCATACAAAGTTTTATGTAGTATATTATACGGTACTTCAAAAGAAATTTGTGAAAAAAATACACCTTTTTAAAAAAGCCTTACTAATTTAAAAAATTTTTAAGAAATTTTTAATTTTACACACATTTTGCAATAAATTTTTGAAATTTTTACACGGAATTATAACTTAATAATAACCTTAATAAAATACAATTAAAACTAAGTTTCAAAAATAAAAAATAAAAAAAAATTGTAAAGATGGTACCAGTCACGTTAATATCACTCACTTTCACATGCTCGGGGCCGACGTATTATGATTTGGAGTCCTAGTACCACTGAAGACTCCGCCTTGCGAAGAGGCTTATGTACGTTAATTCTGTCGTAAATCATTGTCTGTGATATGGTAGTTTGTGTAAGAAGGATCCAGCTTAGGTGTCGTCCTCGTCATTTGACCAAAACTCAAAATTAAGAGATCCGTCGCCAATAACCCTCGTGTTGCTTTAAAGTGCGACGTGAAGAAATACTCACTCACTAGATTACTATATATACTTTTAAAACATATGAAGTTACTTTTTTAAGGTATCCGAAGAAAATGACCAAAGTTAAGGTATTGAAAATGACCAAATTCGGTCAAGACAGATATTTTTGTTTTTTATTTTATTGAATAGAGCTATCTTTTGACCTTACAAAGCATACTTTGTTTTGTTTTTTCGCGACGCTAAGTTACAATCAAGTATATAAAGTTAGAAAAACCGGAAGTGAGTCTTTGATCTACCAGAAGTGGGCATTTTTAAATTGTTCAAAATCTGTGATGGCGAGTCAGATAACTTAAAACGTTACTAATTTATTTCTGTAAAACTTCTTGAACCTGATACTTATGTTGTTTTCTACAGAATGTACTAAAATAGTTTTTATTTTAAGAATACTTTTTGAATTATAGCTTGTTATTTAAATAATGGTCTCATAAAGAATGTGACATTTCTTATAATGTTTACTCAATCAGCTCTAAAATTTTCAAATTTTAATAAAACATTAAAATTTTAGTAAATTATCTAGATAAATGCATCTAATTCGTTTTAGTAATATTTTTACTAATATAAGTTTATTACTTTTTTCTATAATTGCGTTGAAGTGTTTCAAAAATATTGCTAAATTTTCACTTATAATTGCGATTTTTGTAAAATTTAAGAAATTTATTTTAAATATTGTTAGTTAAATATTAGTATTTATTAGTATTGAGTCCTAAAAAGCATTTATAATGCTTAAAAATTCTATTTTGTTAAAAACTAATCCAAATGTGTTCGGATACCTTAAATTTAGATTTTCTTTTTTAATTGGAGAAAAGGAGGTTTTTAATTTAATATAATTTATCTTTATATTCCAAAAATGCTTATTGTTTTTCCCATTGAAATAAAGAGTGATAGTAATATAATTAAGTTTTCTGTTTTTTAGGAAGAGGATCCAAAGTTTTTCGTATTTACGTAAAAAAAAGGAACATACAAGATGAAAAGTCATATCAAGCTTTTCAGTAAACTAAAGATTTGTGACATTAAAAAAATTATATTTCTTTGTTTTAGAAATTTGAGTTATTGCTATCTTATTTTACTGCTACATTTACAATTTCACTAATTGCCACAATTTTATTTTGTTGAATGTTTCATTTAATTGTCTGATTACTATTTTCCCCTCATGCTGTTTATTTAACTGCTTTATTTTACAAACTATTGTTTCTTTTACTTGATTGAATGCATCGTTATTTTATTTGCTTGCTCAGTTATTTATATTTTTTTGTTTATTTGTTTGGGTTTCCTTCCCAGTTTATTTGTTTAATAGTCTTTTCTTTTGTTCTATTATTTGTAAAGCTAAGTGTATTATTTTCTTTTTTTTGCTGGCCATTTACTTTTTTTTATTGGATTCATTGGTGTAATTTCCTTCCCTGTTTATTTATAACAGCATTTGCTTCATTTGTGATACCAACTCTTGTCCATCTGTAATTTTGATTTTTTTTATTTATTAGATATTTAAACATTTAATTGCTTACATATTATCGCCTGATTAATTTTCGTATTGTTTGTTTACTTGACTTTTATTTTAATTCCAATCTATCAAGCACATAAATTATAAAAATGCAAAACACACACACACACACAGAAAACTCGTAATCACCAATCGGTTGTCTGAAAAAAGTTTTGATGGTCCTCAGAAAAATTTAATCATAATTCATATTTTTAAGGAAATTCGCCTTAAAAAAGGACAAGTAACAAAACGTTCTAATTGTAAGCTATACTTTTTTTAAAAAAAATTAACTACTACTTTTAGTAAAATTTTTTCGGAGTTTAGTGACTTTTTAGCTTGTTGTATCTAAAGACATTTCAAAGTGAGAGTTGAAAGCCGTGATGAATTGGCGTCAAAACATTTTAGTTTGTTGATATTGCTTTGCATTTTGCGTTTGTTCTTGCTTTTCGTAAAGTTCCTATTCAGTGATATGGAAATGTAAATACAGACGTAAATAAGTAACGATATAGTAATAGCGTGCCTGATAAAGATTGAAAATAGACATTGTCTTATCTAAATTTGTATTAGTGGTCCGACAAAAATAAAATTTTACATTCAAGGGTACATAAAGATCTAAGGGTTGGGGCTGCTGATTTAAATTATGAAATAATTGAAAAAATAATTCTATTAACGAGAAATGTCCCAATACAAAAATAAACACTAATTAAATCAATTTTTAAATAAAAGCTTGAGCCTGAATAGCGGGCTTAAGTCGTTTTTATGGTACACTAAACCTACTCGGATACATTAGTTACGTTACTCGGTGAATGGATTTCTGCAAAGAATCAAATAAGAATAACAAAATATTCGAGTGTAGCATACACGAGATAAAAAGAATATACTATATTCGATAGATAATTTTTTAATGCACTGTTTTTTAGAACTAAATGAAGTAAGAAATAGATGCATATCAAAAATGTTACTGAACAGATAGGATAAACAGTTTTGTAAAAGCATAAATCTATATAATACACAATAAACACAAAGAAGGTAGGATCCCCAAAATAAAATACAAGAATATATGTAAACCATTTAGGATCGGTAAACTATATTTTTATTTTATATTCTCTTTTGCCCCTAAATTACTCCAAAAAAGTCGATTATCACAAAATTTTCGCAATAAAATTGCTTTGCGCAATGTCTGAAGCTGACTGAATTATGAAGAACATGGAGCAATAAATTCTCTAACTGTGCACGTTTTTTTCTGCGCATCTAGGATTGACTAAAACAGATAATAATTCTGGATGGTCTACCTTTTTCTAGTTTTTGGTGCTCTTGAAGACAATACAATAATGCCACTGCAGCACCGTCGTAGACCTTATAGTCATTTGGACGTGTGGTTACCTAGTCGGGTCATACAGAGTAATAGGACATCATCTTAACCTGGCGAACATGGTTGTAAAAAGAAGCTGACCTCAATGAATGACATGTGAAGACCCCTGAGCATCAAGATAAACGAGTGTGATCTGATTGCTGTGTGGAAGGCTTGCCCAAAAGTATTGTTCGCAATACAATGCTACAGCCTTTTACGTACCACTTATGGTATCTTCCACCATCTCGCGGTATTTGGTTGGGCCCCGGTAGCGTAGTGGTCAAGGTAAAGGGCTCGTGGCTGGCATGTCATTAGCTGTAGCTTAGTACCGCTGAAGACCCACCGTGCAGAAGGGGCCAATGTACGTTAACTATATCGAGGCTCAAACGTCCTCCCGTCGTCACTTGACCATGGTTAAAAATTACGAGTTCCGTCTCCAAAAGCCCTCGAGTAGATGAGTAGAGCGATATTAATATTCACGCACTTGGTGCTTGGGAGATGCAACGTTACATTTGTAGTGGCATTCTTCCTAAGTTTTTCCACCAGCAAATTCATATTGAATGATAATGTAACCTATCATCATCATGGTTATCAATAGACTGGTATCACTTTAGAATCTTGCTTTAGTCTTGGGACAGAAGACAATGGAGTTTGTGTGTGTTGGTGCTGATTCCAACAGTTATACTAAGCCTTTATTTTACAAAGGCATATGGTATCACCCATGGTATGATAGTGTGGAATGTTATCTTTCAAGACAGACGTCAATTTTTATCTGCGAAACTTTAAAAGTTTAACGATACATTGATGACATCCAATAGCATTACTTAAGATACTTCATCCAAGGTCATTTTCAAACAAGATACTATATGGCCTCATATAGTTAGCATTTCCCCTAGTGCTGATGATATACTCTGGCGTAATACTTTCTACAGATGTATATATATATATATATGGGATATTGTAATCCACTAGATTTGGGTATCCATTGTCTCAAATCTGGAGTGATAATTAATGAATACAGAAGACCAGAATGTATTTCTTGATGAGATTAGGTACTTGTATTACTCTTTACTTCAATTTATATAGGCACACATCGAAAAAAAAGGGGGGCGGTGGTATTTTTCAATTACCGAATTTTGCAATCTTTATGATATTGCTAGTAGTTTATGGGACCTACGACTTTGAATTATTTATCATGGTATCATTTCGGCATAAATTTCACAAATTTTTTTAGTTTTTATAAAAACAGTCACTTTCTTCTTGCTACTTCATTGTTTATTTTGCAAAAGATTATGCAATATGTTTAACTAAAGAAAATCGAAAGGAAAGAATTAATTTTATTTAAAAAAAAATATAACTACTTTCCTATTTTATGCAACAAAATACTATATGTACAATAATGAAATGACCAAGCATAGGGGCTATCTGATTTACATAAAAAAAGTAAAAATAATAATAAGGGGTTAAAATGTAGCGCCCTCTATAGTCCTTATGATAATCTGAAATTGTTGCATTCTATATTTTTTTATATTAGGAAAATGTTTGTGTATGTGTAATCTATTTAAGAAGTATTGTAACGGGTCTATCCACGTTTTTCCTAACAATCCTCTTGGGGAATAACTTTCTTTAAATATTAATTAATGGAAAACTTCCTCCCGAAGAAGAAATGGCGGTCTATGTAAATTATGTGATGTATTTAAGTATTAGCTTTCGGGTTCGAGTAGAAGAAAGAAGTGAGAAACTTAAGGATAGTGGTGATAATTAACTTAAGGTAAGGTAAAGCTAGACGAGAGCACTTCGCAGATTACTTGATTAATATTTAGATTGACCATATGGTCAATTAGTTGTTAAAATGGATTCGGTCCGTTTGGATTGGATTACGTTAGAAAATATCTTCAAGTGTAAGAAGGTGTATTGCATGGAAGTGCTATGTGTAAGTGATCCGATTTATTATTATATCTCCAATTATTTCGTCGACTTCGCTATTGCTCTCTTATTTATAAATTGGAGCATTTCTTAATTTGGGTTTTTGAATTTGTGTCGTTATTAAGAATAGTAAATAAATTGTGTTGTTTTGACTATGGCTAGTTTTCCTTCTAACTATCATATACTAATGGATGAGATAGCTCATACATTACAGTATATTTCTTCGTAGTTGAACCAATATATATAAATATGTGTATGAATGTATAACATGAAATCGCACAAAACCTGACATAGGCATGAACTGATGCTTATGGCACATTTTATATTTTAATTGTAATAATTTTTTTCACTTGTATATAGTTCTACTAACATAACACATTTTTTCCCCATTATTTTAATTTGTTAACTAATCAATGCATATCAATTATGTTTTTATTTTCGTTTCATTTTATAATTCTTATTCCCTACATACATTTTTTTATTATCTAGAAGAAGCAGTGCTTTCAGTGTATCGTACTTTAAGTCTTTATTTAAAGGCCTGTAAAGTTAACTGTTTTTTTAATGGCTAGATTAGTTTTCTTAAAGAGCTACATTCTGCAAAATTAATGATTCGCAGGAGTGGCAGAATGCAAACAGAATAAGTTTCATTGATCCTCAAATTTCGTACTTTTTATAGAACTTAAGGTATCCGATTATCCTAAAACTATGAATTTTGCCAAAAATTGACAAATTTTTTAGGATTTTATTTTATAGGCCATCTTATTAGCTTTATAAAAGTACTAAGATTGAAATTTTTCGTTCACTAGAACAAAAACTACAAGTATTTTAGTAAAAGCATGCCATTACTTTAAGCAAGCCTTCTTTAAAACGAGTTTTATACGAAATGTGTTTTATTGAAAATGCTCAAACGGGACCAGCGATTTTTCAAAAGGTTTTGAAAATAATTAACTGAAAGTTCTTGTGTATGTCCTGTATAATAGTAGAAGTGATTTAACCTTCAGAATAATCAATAACCGTTTTATTACAAAATTTACAGTCCCTCACGTGAATAGAATCACTGTTTTTTTTAAGCAATTTCATATAATAACTAAGACTCTAGATTTTGTAAAAATTAAAATATCTCGTATTTTGAAGGTCATTTCAAAAATGAATAACATATAGCAACACATCAGAATTGAAAAATTGAAAATTTGTTCATAAAATTTTGGTACGGAATGGGCCCCGTTTATGTTATTTTTTTGTAAATTTTTACCAATTTTTTCCCATTTTAGTAATAATAATTCCTTTTCCTCTTCTTAATTTTAGCATATTTTTCTTAAAATGTACTAAACAAATCTAAAAACCACAAAAAAATCCCCATGTCTCCATTTTTTTAAGAAAAAAAGTTGCCACATGCAGTCGGATACCTTAAATGAATTCATGCCTAGCAAAAAAGAATTTTTTCCTCAAAATTGACATAATGTGGATAGCTTATAACATTTGAGAAATATTATAAACTGATAGCAATTCGAAAATCAATCAGTTTAAAACTGAATATTACCCTTGCATACTGAGTTTTACAAATGCTTAGAAGGCAAAAAAGTAAGTTTTAAAAAAAGGAAAAATAGATTCAATAATGAATTTCAGAATTTTACTGTAGTCATAGATAATAAAAATTGTGGAAAAAGCCGAAAAAATAAATTAAAATTAGCGCAATATATTTAGTTAGAGTTGAATATTTATTGTACTTCAATAAATATCGAAGCATGTTATCTAAGTTTAAGAAATGAAAGGAGTAAAACCGAAAATCTTTAATTACCTGCTTGTTTGATTGCATCAAATTTCTTTAATAATAAGGTAATTAGAAGTTTTTAAATTAATTTAAAAAAAAGAATTTTCCAAATAAAAATAATGAAACAAGGAAAAAAATTTAAAAAAACTACTTTTTGTTAAAACAAAAAGGATAAAAAACCCCCACATTGATATATTTAAGAAAGGTCTCTTTTCCCCCTTGAAGAGCCAAAATGTTGAAGCTTCATATACAAAGAATAAATCCTCCTGAGGGACAGAGGGAGGAATATCAATGTTGTAAAATTTGAAAGTTCAAATTTTGAGTTTGAAATAATTAATGGTTATATTTAATTCCTTAATTTTTTACATTCTTTGTAAAATTACTTTTTTCAAACTAGATAGCTTTTAGGCTTTTTTTCTCCCATTTTATTATATTAATTTACTTCATTAATTTCATATAGACTGTTTTTCACCTAATTTACCTGAATCAAAACATTATTCTTCATTCAGTTCATTTTTATTAAGGTTTTATTCACAAAAAAGCATTATTAATAATAAGACTTATTTTTCATTCTGTAATAATTCTTAATATTTAATTTTATTTCAATTTATAACTTTAAAAGCTTCAGACAAAGCTTGAGCATTTTAGTACTTTTAACGCATTTAATTTTTAAATAACGTAGAGGATTCCAGATTTTTAAAACTTATTAAGAACTAATTATTTTGAAAAGTAATACGTTTTTATATAAAATTATTTTTTTTGCTTAATTTTTTAATACTTTTCTCTTTAAAATACTGTGGAATCAATGAATTTATATTTCTCTCCAAATTTATTTATCTGTTTGATTTTGTTTCAGAGGATATTAATCTGTAAATCTATTGAATATAAGAAAGTAAATCATGACTTTAAAGCGTTTATAGTTTTATACCAATCGAATCCCTGGTTAAAGTATCTATAATGTATAATTGAATTTTTTTCTGTCTTTTAAAATGTATTTTAATCAATATTTTTAATATTTTCATTATTTTCATCAGTTTATGATTCTATTTGGAATTAGTGTTATTGTCACTTGCAAATTCTGTTTCATTTTTGCAAATATGTTTTGAACTTAGATTTAAAAATAAAGAGAGAGAGGAAGAGAGTAAAAAAACCACGCATTTTTTGAAAGCCTTGTTTTAGTTCACTGAATAATAAATATAATGCAATTTTAGTTTTGTTGAAAACTTAATTGAATTTTTACAATTGTGCCGTTTTTCTATAAATATCCTGAAATAGTTTTTCTCTTATAATAAATAATACGAGAATTCATGAGCAAAAATGTTTACATATCAGACATTATTTTCCTATCGTCAGAAAATTATATTCTGGAATATATGGCTTTGAAATTTTAAGGCAAAAAGGGAAATTTCTTATTTTGGATGTTTTGTATGGAAGTAAAAGAGTGATAAGAAGGTACTGTATTTACTCGAATCTAAGACGCGCCATTTTCCCATTGTTAAGGCTACTGAAAATCGGGTGTAGCTTAGTATCAAAGGCAAAACATTTGTTGAATGAGGGAAATTGAATTTTCATCCCTTTCAAAAGGAAAAATAATATCATCCATTCTGGCCACTTGTATGGATGACTTATTCCATTCCACAGTTTATCTCCAGAATTCAGTCTATCCTAAACATCGTTGTCTGCTCGTATTTAGAAAGTCTTTTAAAAAAAAAATTTTGTATACGCTTTTTACTAATTACCTAAACATCAAAGATATAGGTAAAATCATCCAGACGAGTTCACTACGACGCAAGTATGAAAAGGGAGGTAATATACAGAAAAAAAAAGAAAGAAAAAAAAGACAGAAACATGGTAGCGGCCACTGAAAAGTTGACACGGATGAAACAAATATATACTATGGCGTAAACAGACTCATATAATTGTTGCTTTTAGTGTTCAACAGTCTTTAATAATTCTTTTACATTCTTCCAAAAATCATTTTTTTTAGAAAAAATAATGTAACGTAACAAATGCATTAGATGGCACGGAAGACAACAAGGTGTGGGAAAATGGCGAAGCTGATACCAATTCCGAAATCAGCTGTGCCGAATTATTTTCGGAACATGATACTGACAGTTAGAGTAATTATAGATTCATGCATGTATTTGAAAATTTTTAATACTGGCAAAATAAATTAATTATTAACTTTTCATTATTTCACAATAAAAATTTTTAAAAAAAATGTCTCAAGTGTTGAATATAGAGGGTTTTACACAGTTTTTTTTTAATATTTTTTATTTTTTCGCAAAAACATGTTGGGAATTTGGGGTGCGGCTTAGAATCGATGGAGTCTAGTAAGTACGGTAATACAAAAGTTTAAAGCAAAAAAAAAAAACAAAAAAACTATTCACATTTTAATTTGCTAACCTTATTCCTACCATTTGGAATATGAATAGCAAATTGAAAGTAAACATGAATGAAAAAGTGAAAATGAGCACATATTAAAAAAAATATCACACATTTCCTCTTTCTAAAGAAATTACCAAATTTTGGAGATGTATTGGAAATCTGAGTTGTAAAAAAAGGGGAGGGAGAAAGAAAAACAAATCAGAATTCTTCTTTTATTAATATGCCAATTATGTATGTATTATATTGCGAAACATTTTATAAACTATAAATAAAAATATTTGTTTCACATATGACTTAGTAGATGGCGACACCAGGAATTATCTTGCATTGAAATGGAATAGCATCTAATTGTAGTAATATGTTATTTTAATTAATCAATACACATAGCAGGTCTTATAACATTTTGAAATTAACAGCATTTACTAATGGAAATTGTTTCCACATAATTTTGGAAAAGATCAATTTTTTTACTTGTTCTTTTTTCTTTAATGCAGAATTTATTCCAAAATTAAATCAATGAAACATTTACAAAAAATACATTTAAAGAAAGATACTGAAGAAATGTGTAATTTACTACAGATAGTAGAAATGATTTATGCTATATTAAAAAAAATTTGGATTTTTGGGAAAAAATGCTCATTAGGATACGATATTTATTTGTTAAAAATTTACTTTATTTTCAAACGATTGCATTTTTTCAGATTGCATAGCGCGCCACCTATTGTTAGACATAAGTATTAAAATATTAAGTATTAAATGTCGTACATTTGACATAAGTGCACAAAATCCAATAATCATGAAAACTAAAAGACCTAATTGAAGAAATTTTAGAGATGACAAAAATTGTTAACATTTTTTATTAAATTAATGTTTATAAAACATATCTGATGACCTTAAATGATTATATTTAGTGACTTTCCGTGCTTTAAAAAGGGATAACATAACATTAAAAACACAAAACACATTTAACTTTTTCACCAGCATAATTAGAATAAGCTATTTCTGTATTAATAATTTTTTAAAAGTGTTTCATTATTCTTCTGGTAAAAGATGGAGATTTTGAGAAGGAAATGATGTCCAAAATTTTGTACATCGTGAAATAAATTTTAATTAGATTTTTAATGCTAGCATGTATATATATATATATTTGCATGTTATTCTAAAAAAATCTAGATCAGAGACTTTTTAATTTAGAGGATATTTATCTGTGGAAAAGACTAATAAAAAGCCGAAATTATTTGCAATCTTACCACATTAAAATAAATTTATTGGTATCAATAAACAACAAAATGGACCTTATTTCTTATTGCTAAGAATGTAAACATGGAAACTCACAGGTATATTAAGCAACTCAAAGGTAATTAATGTTTCGGACGTCAAATTTTAAACATTTCTCTAAATATTGATGATACTTTTTTGCTTGACTTCTTACTCTTCTGTGTAACTGAAATAAATAAATATAATATAAATTAAAGACTGGAACTGAAGTATGTGTTGAAAATAATGTAATTTAATTTTAATATGTCAAAATTAAGTATAAGATACTCTTCTTAATGAAAAAAATAACAAACAAATTACTGAACTGAGATTTTTAAGTATACGATATATTTCTTTGTGTACCTCGTTTTTTCCTTAATAATTATTCTCTGCTCTCTCACTAAGTAATTATTTATCATCATCTGAAATAGCCAAATTTTCTAAATGTATGCAAAATGTATGTCAGCTGAAAGGGAGTATTTCTACGAAAGGAATACTTTATATAACGTAGGGAAGGCGCGATAGGCAGTAGAAGTAACAACATGTAGTTAAATGTTATATCGAACATATATCGATACACGCAATGATCTAATTTTTAATTTTTTTCGGCGTATTTCTATTCTGTATTAAATAAACTGTAATTCATATAATCCCAATCCCTAAAGCGGGTTTTAGGGAAAATGCAGTACTTATAACGAACGCTTATTTCCCTTTTTGAGGCACTAAAAATCTTTCTTGTAATACAGGTTGAATCATTGTAGGCAGCTGGTTTTAAGGTTCAGACGAGACCATTTTTGAATTGTACCCTCCTCCTCTCCTAAAATCAAATCGGCCCTTTGTGGACGGGGGATCACGTCGGAAAATAACAAGGTTTTTGAAGAGATATATCACTAATTTACTCCATAATCTTTCTAGAATGTACTGTAGAATGTCTCTAGTACTTTATAATGTCTGTAGAATGTCTCTAGTACTTTATAATGTCTGTAGAATGTCTCTAGTACTTTATAATCTCTGTAGAATGTCTCTAGTACTTTAGAATGTCTCTAGTATTTTGTAATGTCTGTAGAAAGTGCTTCACAGCTATTATATCGGCGCCGTAGTGGAGTAAAATTCAGTACGCCAGGATTTGAGAGCGACTGCGTCTTTCATTTGTATCATGTCATATTATGACAACTGATTTGTTTTACTGTGTTCTATGTTTGCGTGAACTTTGAATGGGTGTCGTTGTGTATTTATATACACCATTAATATTTCTTATATTAATAAAGTACCCTGCCAGAGATGGATACTTTCAGCAGACAATGCTTCCTGTTATACAGCTGGCATTTTCCCAGATTGTTCAAATACCATGGCAGAAACTCACATGCATAGTTACCGTGTAATTAGATCTCGATCCAATTGAGAATCTGTACATGAGATCAAACGGGGCGTTCAGGCTGCTGGATCCAGTACCATCAATCTAAAGGCACTGGAAAATGCAATTTACTGGATATGGTCTCAAATTCATCATATTACCTACCGACAAATCTTCTCAGAGTTCATGACAAAAATAACTTATGCAGTATTAAGGGCAAAGATCGTACAAAATTGTATTTAAGGGGATCATAATGTGGTCACTCCAGTTATATAATATATATATATGCGATAGACTGTATATTTATTTGAAGGGGATTTTTTATATGTGGATCATCCTTTTGCTTTGATGATCGATGTTGCATATTTAAATGATATTGATGAGGCAGTCCTTTTGTGGTTAATTAATCCGGTTTATTGTACATTCAACATGTAGAGCCACACAGACATTTATGGACAGCATCACAAAGAAAACACACATAACAAAAATATACTCACGTCCGCTACAGTGGATAAATTACGAGGACAAAGAACAGAGAGGCGGGATCTCCAGAAATTTGGGTATTTTATAGTAGCGGGGAAATCTCATGATCCGGTGGGTGCAGAGATGCAATTAATTCAAAGTTGCCGTTAGGCAGCTATCTAGCTTATTATTAAACGTGGGTCCTGAAGGATGGACCAAAGATAATTAAAATCTGTTGTTCTGTCGTCTGTATGTCTATTTCTAATCATTATATATATATATATATATAATATTATATTATATATATATATATATATATAATGTGTGTAAAAAATTCCTCTTAATTTTACCTTAAAAACTTTGTAATTTGTAATGGTCCTGATCCCCAGGACTTCCACTTAAATAATAAACTGTTGCTTATCCGCTTAACGGATGTAATCTAACACGTCAAATATCATTTACACAGCATTTTTTAATTAAGCATTATGTAATCACCTCGTACGATATCTTTTCACAATCATAAGATCCATCACTAAAGTCATGTGCAATTTGGAACTTCCGATTTGATTTTCATGTAAAATCCTGAGATTCTCTGGAAAATGTACGCCGCTTATTGTAAAAACCATATAAACTCACAAGGCTAGTTTTTGTTTATTTGTTCTTAGTTATTCCGCTTTAGGGTTTGAAATCCCGTGTCATATTTTCAATCTCGGGATTTCGGGATTATATTATCTAAATCCCGGAATTAGAATAGGACTACTTATTAAAAATATTTACATATTAACATAGTTGAAATTGCATAATAAAACTGAAAATATAATTAAACATTGGTTTAATATTATTTTAATGAAATAAATAAAAAATTCATCTTAAAAACAAATAAAAATTGTACATACTAAAATTTAAAAAAAAAAGCATTTCTTCATTTCTTGTGTTTGTGTAAATAAGCTTTTAAAAACACAGCTCATCAAGCGTTTCATCATTGAAACGGCTTCTTTTTTTGTTATAAATTATCCTGCTGAAGAAAATGCATGTTTGGATTATTTACTAGTAGGTAGTATCGTCATTAAATAGGAGTATGCTCTTTCCGGGTAGTCACCACGTCTCCCTCCATTTTCAAAAGAGAGACATTTCTTTTTGAATTTTTTGATGACAGTGTCTCAAATATAATACTGCATTGGTTCATATACCTCTTTGATGACTTTATTTGGGTCTTCTGCTACACTTAATGGTTTTTGTATATAAATTGATCCAGTTATTGAATCAGAATGCGAATCAATTTCAAGTGTTACCTCATTTGAAATTGAAGATCCAGTTGCATGAGCTGTTAGTAATGCAACGGGACTTGAAGTGTCTTAAGTCTTCCAAGTAGGTCCGCTATTAATTAACGGCATTTAATTGATTAACGAATTGTGACAAAAACTATTCTTGAGATGTTGCTTATATTATTGTGTAACATTGCAGTGAGCCTTAGATCTGTGCGACATTCTCCCATACGAGAAAGGAGAGCTGTACATATATGTTTTTTTTACCTATAGCACACTTACAATTGCACAAAAAAATTCTATGTACATATTTCATAAAAAATATATATAATTTTTTGAAAAATTATGTTTAAAATTTTTTTCAGAAATTTTTTTTAAGAATTTAAATTAGACAAAAATTAAATCCCGGATTGGAAAAAACCCCGGGATCCAGGGGTTTCGGAATTCCGTTATCCCAGGGCTGAAAAAATCCTACCAGATATCTTCTAAAAATTCTAATTGCCTCTGTCCAAGTTAGCTGACACCAGACATCCTGCGGATGGGAGAAATGTCCATTTTCTGACATCACTCGCGATAGGAGAAAGTTAGAGAAGAAAATAAGAAAAAACAAATTTCAAATTTCATGGTTTAATTAACCCGCTTCGAACCCTTCAAGGTTCATACATAAAAACTGATCAACGTATAGAGTAGAAAAAGAGTAAATAAGATACATTAAATGTAATACAGATTCACAATACTTAAAAAAATTTTCAAAATATAATTCAGAAGAAAAAATTAAAAATTCCGGGATTAGTTATCTTAATCCGGGATTCGAAAAAACCACCGGGATCCCGGGGCTGCAAACCCTATTCCGTAATAAAAGATGGATTAATGCTACAAAATGATTCTTCATCAATTCATCGTCCTCTACATGCAATTCCATTCTCCGACAAATTGTCAATATTAATTGTAAGTAATCTCACGCTTTGCCACGACGTTGTATATATATTTATACACAGTTGGACTCCGATTTAACCACTTCATCGCGACTGAACATTTTGTTCGTTAATTCAGGATTGTTCATTATATCGGGGTGCAATCAAAATACAATTTTTTTTTTTTTTGCATTTCTCTTTTGGAAATTCTGTAATAAGCAACTACACAAA
>BMAO01010527.1:0-26664 GCA_019973975.1 Trichonephila clavata | reverse complement strand
TAACCAAGTATACTCCAATAGATTCCTAGCCACGTGGGCATTGGGAATTACGAATGTGCGGACGTCCTGTTAAGGAGGGTCGGGACTTGGATCAGCCTTCCACTGTCACCACGGAGGATGCAAACGCGATCGCCAAGCACAAAATTTGTAAAACCAGCGTTTCAGAAAATTAACTACCCCAGAGCTCAATTTCCCTAGAAATTTATCGTCTACAGTAGCTCCACATGGGTCATTCTCTAGACAATTTCTATAGACAATATCCGATCTTACCCCATCTGCAGATATTATCCTCAAACCCAATTAACACCAGACCATATTTTTGGCTGCAAGGCCACTTTTGCAACTCTTTTTAAACTTGATACAACACCACTGGGCATTATTTACAGTCCTCAAGCTCCTGACCAGACCTCGCTTGTTATTAGGGTTTTTGGACTAATATAGAAATGCACTAAATCCATAGACAAGACAAAAAGAAGGATACATAACATGTTATAAGCGGGTTGGTACATAACGATGCTTGGCACTTATCTTAAATACTCTAGATTTGTACTCTAATTTCTGAATAATATTAATGCAAACATTTTTTTCCTTCATTCAGAGTCAACTGAGTGTGGGATTTTCTCATCTGAAGGAAGAAGCACGAGCTCGAAGGAAAGGAATACGTCACATAGCCGGGGAGAGGATGGCTCAGTGTGATCCCGGCCACGTGCCTCCCGTTTATCCCAACGGATGGATACCCCTCATAGAATCCAAGGAGGTTGGTCCTGGACAATCTGTATCTGTCTCAGCACTGGGTAAGTTTGAAAACCCTCTTCTAATTTTTAGTTGGATTTCTCTCTCGTTCATTTTCTTAATACGTAGATATTAACTATATAATTAACGGTTTAGTTCATCATATTTAATTTTTTAGACTGCAGGAGTTGCAGTCTTCATTTTAAGGAAATAATTAGTTTGGGGGTCTTTTAATACTAATGTATAAGCTCGTAACTAATTTTTGGTGTGACGTCAATGGCGTATGCAAAGGAGTCGATGAAGTCCGCACCTTCTTCAAGAGTTATTCGTAAGTTTTCAAAAAAAAAAACTTTAATTTACAACGCAAAATTTAAAAAATTTTGATTACTTAGGAACATTTTATTATTTTTTTAACGAAAAGTAAGAATAATAAATTCCGAGAATAAAAAAAGCTGTTTTAAACTTATGGTGTGGCCTACTCGTAGCCGATCAAGCCTTGCTGTTGCGAACGGAGTACAGAAGGAGAGTTAGGAGCACAGGTGGCATTTGACCCAGGAGAGCGCCTGGGTTTCTCTTCACGCCTGTGGCAACAGGGGAGGCGACACGCTCCGAAGGAGAAAAAGAGGGGATTCCTCTAGATGAGTTTGGACGGAGGAGTCGCGGCAATTGGAGCGTGCGCGATAATATTTAACCTTTCTTTTATGCATCCATGTAAATAGCTAAATAAATGTTTTATGTCATTGAGAAACGCTCGTCACCACATCTTTTGTTGTAGACTCAGTTTACTTATTGTAAATGTGTTCTATTTCGAGAATCTAATTTTATATTGGACATTTTTCTGGCGCCCTCGGGTGGGCCACGAGTGTTAGAAAAACATTTTTGAATATTAGAAAGTAAAACATGGATGCTTTAAAGTTGAGACGCACGACACTTAGGACAGCCTTCACGAAGGCTGTAAATCATTTGCAAGATGTTGCCGAAAATGAGCAACTAGATAAAAATAAATTGGAAATTGCTTTCGAGCAATTAAAACTAAAAAAATGAGAAACTGAGACAAATAGATGAGTCAATTTTAGATACGTTAAGCGAAGCGAATTTGCTCGCAAGAAGCTTACAACAACGAATTCGAGGCAATCGAAAGTTATGTTGAGAAAATGATTGCCTGGAAAATCAAGTTTAAAAACCTGATGGAGAACGATCCTTCGGGACAATCCTAGCCTAGTCACATCAACTTCCTCATCTCTGTGCCTTCCAAAGATCCAGTTTCAACAGTTTTCCGGAGAGTTGATGGATTGGTTGAGATTCTATAACCAGTTTAAGAGAATCCATGAAGATGAGAACATTGATGACGCAGACAAGTTCCAGTACTTAATTCAGGCAACAACTCCAAAATCCCGGGCCCGCGACATATTTGAGAGTTTTCCAGCGACCCCTGAAAACTACAGAAAGGCTTTCGAGTACTTGAAAGTGCGGTTCGGACAAGAGGATGTCCTGATTCAAGTATACGTGAGAGAACTCTTGAAGCTTGTGCTACAGAACACAGAAGTGAAGAAAATAAAGTTATCTTCGCTATATGACAAAATCGAGGCCCAGCTGCGTGCCTTAGAGACCCTTGGAGTTACAAAGGAAAAATATGCTGCCATGCTGTTCCCGCTGGTGGAGTCCTGTCTTCCCGGTGAAATTCTGCGTGCCTGGGAGAGATATGTGGGATGTTCGTCAGATGAATCAGGTAAAAAAGACCTTGATTCTCTAATGAAATTCTTATCTGTAGAAGTATCGAGTGAAGACAGAATAAAATTAGCCAGAAATGGTTTTTATTCTGAGAAAATTAACTGTTAGAAAAAATTAGAAAATCTTTCCACTACTGCAGATTTATTCAATAGTAACTTTAAAGACGGGAAAGGTTTTAAATATAAGAATAGTGATAATAATTGTGTATTTTGTGAAAAAACCTGTAGTGTTTCCTCCCCTTACCAGGAGGCGCACTTTGTCCCCCTACCGGAAGAATGTGTTCTTTGTTATTGAAATATATAGCTTCTCGGCACCGGCGCGTTAGGGCGGTGCCGTTAGGGCCAGATTAGAGAAATTTCCCGCGTGGGTAGTTACAATTTGCGTTTAATATTTCCTTTTATGTGTTTACTGTAAATAAAAGTGCTCTCCTCAAGAAGACGTCTGTTGGATGAAACCTCAACAACATCATACCCAACACAACACGACATCACACTGTCGCATCAACGACAGGATCGAAACCTGAGTGAAGCAAGACATCAAAGGGAACTACGAGGTAGGCAATCCTTTTGCTTTGTTTGAGTGAGTTCAGCAACTGTTATTTACTAAATTTTGGGGTAAAAATTCATTTAATATAATTCCCTTCAATTATGTTTCGCGGAGCGAGAAAGGAAGAATTAATATTAATTGCTGATGAATTGGGCGAGATAATAAATCCAGAAATGAAGGTATTGGATTTAAAAATTTAATTTTAAATAGCGACAAATACAAAACCGATAAAGTGTTTATCGATGACTATTTGGATTCGATTATTGCGGATAGAAAGTCGAAAGAAGAACAAGAGCGTTTAACGGAACAATCGAAACTTGAGTTTGAAAAAATAAAACTCGAACAAATTAAATTAGAAATAGAACTCGGTAAAATAAATTTAGAAAGGGCTAAATTGGATAGTCAAAGGGATAGCAATGATTTGCAGCGAATAAATCCCGAAACAAATCAAACTTCGATAGAAAATTTCATTCAAAGTGGGCGCACCATTATCTCTTCCGATTCCTAAAAAACAAGAGGGATGGAATTTATTTTTCTCTTCTTTAGAGCGTTCTTTTGAAACCAAAAATGTGCCGGATGAATTTAAGGGAGATATTCTTTTAAATTTGCTAGGTGAAAAGGCCGAAAATATTTTGGTTTATGTAAAAGACGAAGAAATAAGCGATTATGATAAATTAAAAAGTTTAGTTCTAAGAGAATTTGAGCCAACGCCTTTAATTTGCTTGCAAAATTTTCAAAAAGCGAAACGAAAGCAAAATGAAACGCATGTTCAGTTTGCATCTTGTTTATTAACCAATTGGGATCAATACTGTCATTTGAGAAATGTCAATGATTTTAATTCTTTAAAGGAATTAATTGTTAGCGATAAATTATATCAAACGCTAGATCATGAAACTGCCGTTCATATAAATATCAAGCAGGAGCAAAGTTGGTTTAAACCAATTCAAATGGGAAAAGAGTGTGACATGTTTTATGCTTGTAAAGGAAGAACTTTTTCCGAGTTTTCACATAAAGCATGTCATAATCAAAATGGCTTGCGAAATGATTTTAAATATATCCCTCCTCACTCGAGACGAGACGAAACAAATCTTAATTCGAAAGAAAATAAAATTTATAACTGGAAACAAAGTAAAGTAAATAAAAAAATAGAATGTTACATTTGCGGGGAGAATCATTTAGCTCGAGACTGTAATAAAAAATATTCTAAATTAAAAAATGAGATAAAGAGACTTCTCAAGTACAATATTTACAACCGAAAGTTGACCTTGAACCTTTAAAATATGTTATTATTTATATTAACGGAAAGCAATAAATTGTGTTTTGGATAGCGGAACTCAAATTTTTATATGTAATTCTAATATTTTTCCAGATAATTCTAATGATGAATTCCGAAAGATTACTTTAAGCTCTGCATTTGGGTGAGTGAGTGAATGATTGTAGGGTTTATTGGCACAAGAGCCGAGGCCGGCTATACTGCGCCAAACGTTCGTTAAAATATTCAAAACGTTTTAAATTATCTAAAAATGCCGACAAGAACACTGTTTCAAGAGTACAAAGTAAAATTAAAATATTAAAATTCAATTAAAAAATAAAGGAACATACATTTTGGGGGGGACGAACCTGCCACAAAGTCAAGAAAGGTTAAAGCAGAAAAATTCAATAGTAAAAATCTATATTAAAAAAAAAAATTCAGCCATTTGCTGGTAATGTAAATTGTAAAAGAGAGAACAATTACTTTGTGCCAGTTTTATATCGTGTAGGTGTAATAATGTGAGAATACGGAGTGTCAATATGGTAATATTTCGGTAGAACCAATTCCTCCTGATTATATTCTATCATTTCTTCATCCGAGGTATCCTGTTGGGGTGTACTTTTCCGTGGTTTGTGTGGTGCCCTTTTCATTTCTATTTTTGCAACGTTTATTTTTTTTAATAATTTTTTTTTCTTGCCCGAATTTTGAATTTTGTTTTGAATCCTGTGTTGTAGATGCAGAAGGGGGTTGAGTACAAGAGATTGATGTGGAAGCGGATGTGATTGAGGATGATTTAATGGGGGTGAACATATTATTGGTGGTGGAAAGTACTGAATTAGAAATAGGAGTCGGTGGCTGAGTTTCCGACCCTGTAGTGGCTATTGAAGAGGTAGAAGGTAAGAGGTGTGCCTGGGCTGAAGACGATGTGAAAACAGCAGGGGTGGATGTTGATATAGTTGGTTTTGGGAGGGATGAAATTGGCTGTAGTAAATTTAAGGGTGGACATGTTATTTTTGTTATATCTTCGTCTGTCTGTGTGGAACTGTTTATAGTAGAGGATTTGGTAGCCTGGGCGTAAGTTTGTGATGTTTTGTGAAACTATTAATTTTCGGGCTTCTGGGTAAGATATGTTATTATTCGTTTTGATTGTCTGAATTTGTTTTTCGGTTTTCCATTTGGGGCATAGTTTGGAATCAGCTGTATGGGGTTGAGAGCAATTAATAATTTAGGCTCTAGAGAGCAATCTGTGGAAGCATGTCCAACAGATGCACATCTAGAGCAAGTAAGTTGGCCGCGGCAGGAAATTTGTGAATGTCCGAACCTCTGACACTTGAAACAGCGCAGAGGATTCGGAATATATGGACGGATTTTACAATTTAAATAACCAGCTTTAATAGTTTTGGGTAGAGAGGGGCTGCTGAAAGTTAAAAATTATATGTTTTGTAGGGATAATTGTAGCATCTTTTTTTGATTGTAATTCTCCTGACCTGAATCACGCCCTGATCAGAAAATCCATCAAGGATTTCTGTATCAGGAGTTTTCAACAAGTCAGGTTCAGAAATGACACCACGAGTGAGTGAGTGAATGTAGGGTTTTATGGCGCAAGAGCCGATTTGGGCTAAACTGCGCCAATCAATCGTTAAAATATTAAAAATCATTAAAAATACTCGCATATAAAATCACATAAATAAGCAGCAACCAGATTTTGGTTGGGGATGCCCCACCAAGTCAAATAGGTTAAAATTATTCAGAGAGAAAAAAAATATTTTTATATATAGGGAAAAGTTTTAATATAACAAGATTTTGGTGGGATTAACCCCAACAAGTCGATAAGTATGATTCATATAATTTCAATTTCTTGTTTCGTCGGGGTTAATAATTATCTTTCAGTTTTTCTTCACGCTTTTTGGAGTAATAACGTGCAAAAATTCCCTGCTGTCTCCAGGTCTCATTTTTTGCCAGTACTCTTCGAAAAGAATTTTATGTTTCTTTTTCGGTGTTTCCACCTCTTCTTCTACGTCATACATAATCTGTCCTCATCTGAGGTGTCTTGAATAGGTAGCTTTTTTTCGGTTTATGGTGCCATTTTTATGTCTATTTTGTTTTCCAGTGTTAGATATGTTTTTTGTAGGACGCATTTTTTACACGTTTTGAAAGCCTGAGATACAGAAGTTGTATCTGTTGATGCTAAGGCTATGATTTGGATTGAGAGTGAGTGAGTGAGTGAGTGAGTGTAGGGTTTAATGGCGCAAGAGCCGATTTCGGCTAAGCTGCGCCAATCAATTGTTAAAATATTAAAAATCATTAAAATACTCACATATAAAAGTTCACACATATATACAGCAAACAGATTTTGGTGGGGGATGCCCCACCAAGTCAAATAAGGTTAAAATAATTCAAAGAAAAAAATATTTTTATATCTAGGTAAAAGTATTTATATAACAAGATTTTGGTGGGGATTACCCCCACCAAGTATGATTGAATAATTTCACTTTGTGTTTTTCGTCGGGGTTAATAATTTCCTTTCAGTTTCTTCTACACGCTTTCTTGGAGTAATAACGTGTAAAAATTCCTCCTGTCTCCAGCACTCATTTTTCCAGTACTCTTCCGACAAGTGTTTTATTATATTCTTTTTCGGTGTTTCCACCTCTTCTTCTACGTCATACATAATCATGTCCTCATCTGAGGTGTCCTGAATAGGTGAGCTTTTTTTCGGTTTATGGGGTGCCATTTTTATCTCTATTTTTGGTTTTCCAGTGTTAGATAATTTTTTCGTAGGAAGCTTTTTTTTTACGACGTTTTGAAACCTGAGATACAGAAGTTGTATCTGTTGATGCTAAGCTATTGGATTCTGAGGTAGCAGCTATGGTACTAGATGTTGTACAGGTGGGAGTTTCAACAACAACAGAAGAAGGTTGAATAGTTGATTTGGAAGAGGATTCAATAGGTGAAAACATATTATTGGTGGTGGAAAGTACAGGTTCCGACACTGTATCTGCTATTGAAGAGGCGGCAGGCAAGAGGTTTGTTTGGGTTGACGATGATGAGGATATTGATGTATTTTGTTTCAAGAGGGATGAAGTTGGTTGAAGTAATTTTATAGGTGGACAAATTATTTTTGTTATATTTTCATCCGTTTGTGTGGAATTGCTAACAGTTATGGATTTGGCAGCCTGAGCGTAGGTTTGAGATGGTTGTGGGGCTATTAATTTTCGGGCTTCTGCATATGATATATTTTTATTAGTTTTAATGGTTTGTATTTCTTTTTCGATCTTCCATTTAGGGCACAGTTTTGAATCGGAGGAATGAGGCTGTGAACAATTAACGCATTTCTGCTCCAGACTGCAATCTGTGGAAGGATGTCCAACAGTTGCACATCTAGAGCACGTCAATTGCCCACGGCAGGAAGTTTGTGAGTGTCCGAACCTCTGACACTTAAAACAGCGCAGAGGATTCGGAATATATGGACGGATTTTACAATTCAAATAACCAGCTTTAATAGTTTTGGGCAGAGAGGGGCTGCTGAAAGTTAAAATTATATGTTTTGTAGGGATAATTTTAGCATCTTTTTTAATAGTAATTCTCCTGATCTGAATCACACCCTGATCAGAAAATCCTTCAAGGATTTCTGCATCAGGAGTGTTCAACAAGTCAGGTTCAGAAATGACACCGCGAGAAGTATTTAGAGATTTGTGAGGACTTATTCTTATGGTAGAGTCGAGAAAAGATTTGGCAAGTAAAAATGACTTCGTTTGTAAAGCAGAACATGTTTCAATTAATAAATCACCGGATCGCAGACGTTTCACTGATTTAGGTTCGCCACCTATTCCAATAAGTGCCTTATGAATGGCAAATGGTGACTTTTTAGACATTTCATCGTTTTCCAAGGATATTATTAAAAATCTTACTTGTTTAGCAACTTGATCGACGTTAAGAGTGGGTAAATTAAGGCCTTTACCCTGGCACATCAGCATTGGATCCATAAAAGAAAACTGAAATTCATTCTGGCGTGGCTCCACCCACCACGGAGTCCAACAAGGGAGGCAGTGTGCCGGTCATCTGGCAATTGCCAGGCACGGCGCTTACCTGGAGTACACCCAGAATATAGTGCTACAGCATCAGGGCGAGGATCCAACGGGTAAACCCGTCAACCTTATCTGCAGCACTAACCCTACAGCAATGTCTCCGAAAAGACTCATCACCAGCCGATTGACAGGAGCGGGCTCACTCCTGCCACCCGTCTACAGCGAAGCGTGGGCCAAAGGGTACGCAAAAGGTATCCCCAGGACACCATTTTCCTCCTTACGGGACGCCGCACACGGCAAACATGCGGGTCGGAAAACCAACGTTGTTAGTAAGAAAACAAAGAAATAATACGAACATCAAAATAAATTGTCGAAAAAAAATATTAAACGAATTTAACGCAATACAAAACGAAAAATATAGTATTATTAATGAATATTGTGAGTAATCTAATAAAAAATTAATCAATAATTTTGTACATGTAAATTTCGAAAAATTGTCTGTAGTCTAGACGGGAAAAGAAGAAAAGGGAAAATTGAATGACAAGAGGGTCGAAAATAGAGAAGGATCACTAGGGTACCCCGGGTTCGTGACACCCGAGTTTACCAAAGACAGTAAACCCCTTGGGAAAAGGAAAAGATCACTAGGGTACCTCGGGATTGTGACACCCGTACTCACCTAAAGAAGGTGAGCCCCCTGAGGGGTACTTGGATTGTGGAAGTAGTAGCTTATGGTACTAAGATGTATGTACACAGAGATGTAGAGAGCAGATGGAGTTAAAAACAGTAGAGGGGTGAATGAGTTGGATGTCGAAGAGGTATTGATAGGGTGCAAGACAGATAATGGAGTGGAAAGTCATTATTAAACAGGAATAGGTGGCTGAGATCTGATACTGAGTGGCTATTGAAGAGATTGAGGGCAAGAGGTGTGCTTGGGTTGAAGATGATGTGAAACAGCAGGAGTGGATGTTGGTATATCTGGTTTTGGAAGGATGAATTGGTTTAAGTAAATTTTAAAGTGGACATTTTATTTTTGTTATATTTTCATCTGTTTGTGTAGAATTTTTACGTTAGAGGTTTGCAACTTGAGCAGTAAGTTTGAGTAACTGTGGAACTATTAATTTACGTGGCTTCTGGATATGAATATTTTTATTTGTTTTGATTTCCTGTATCTCTGTTTCTCGATTTTCCATTTAGGGCATAATTTAGAATCGATGAATGGGCTGTGAGCAGTTTAACATTTCGGCTCTAGATTGCAATCTGTGGAAGCATGCCAACAGATGCACATCTAGAGCACGTCAATTGTCCACGGCAGGAAGTTTGTGAATGTCCGAACCTCTGGCATTAAAGCAGCGCAGAGGATTCGGAATGTATGGACGGATTTTACAGTTTTAGATAACCAGCTTTTATTGTGGTAAGAATTATCGGGCTATTGAATGTTAAAATTATATGTTTCGTAGGAAATTTATTGCAGCATTCTTTTTTAATTGTGCATTCTCCTGACCTGAATTAACACCCTGATTGGAGAATCAGTCGAGGATTCTCTCTGCAATCGGTCGGTGATTTCACCATAGCGTGTCATGTTTTCAGATAGTTAGATTACCTCGGCAAAGCTGTGTTCAGAGTATTTATTGAGGACTTTATTGATACGGGTAAATCTAGGGACGTCTTTTGCTAGATATTGATGATCAGATTTGTTTTGAAAGAGCATGAAGAGACTGCTTTCGAATAACTGCGAGTACGGACAGGATCTGAGTGAGTGAGTGAGTGAATGTAGGGTTTAATGGCGCAAGAGCCGATTTCGGCTAAGCTGCGCCAATCAATCGTTAAAATATTAAAAATCCACTTAAAATACTCGAATATTGTTAAAAGCTCACACAAAAAAATAAATAACAATCAGACCTTGGTGGGGCACACCCCACCAAGTCAGACAAGGTTAAAACAGTTGAGAAAAAGAAAATCGAATATAAAATATTTTAAGTAAAAATTGCTAATAACAAGTTTTTGTTGGGGATTACCCCCACCAAGTCCGATAAGTGTGATTCAATCACGTCCCTTCCGGTGCTTGGTTGGAGTTAAATATTTTTTTCCCATTACTTCGTCCGCTTCTGCTTCGACATCATATATGAGCATGTCCTCTTCTTCTTCTTCTTCGGAAGTCTGTACGGGAGAACTCTTTATCGGTATGTGTGGTGCCATTTTTTATATGTATTGCTGTTTCGTTTAGTTTTTGTAGAAACTTTTTCCTTCTTGTTCGCTTTTTTGGATTTTTCTTTTTTAAATATTGTATTATAGATGCCGAAGGGGGTTGAGTACAGGAGTTGGATGTGGAAGCGGATATATTTGATGAAGTTTCCATAGGGCTGACTATAGAGTTGGTGGTTGAAAGTATTGCAGCAGAAATAGGAATTGGTGGCTGAGGTTCTGACACTGTAGTGGCTATTGAAGAGGTAGAGGGCAAGAGTTGTGCCTGGGTTGAAGATGATGTGGAAACAGCAGGAGTGGATGTTGGTATATCTGGTTTTGGGAGGGATGAAATTGGTTTAAGTAAATTTTAAGGTGGACATTTTATTTTTGTTATATTTTCATCGGTTTGTGTAGAATTATTTACAGTAGAGGGTTTGGCAACTTGAGCATAAGTTTGAGGTAACTGTGGAACTATTAATTTACGTGCTTCTGGATATGAAATATTTTTATTTGTTTTGATTTCCTGTATCTGTTTCTCTATTTTCCATTTAGGGCATAATTTAGAATCCGATGAATGGGGCTGTGAGCAGTTTATACATTTCGGCTCTAGATTGCAATCTGAGGAAGCATGTCTAACAGATGCACATCTAGAGCACGTTAATTGTCCACGGCAAGAAGTTTGTGAATGTCGGAACGTCTGACACTTGAAACAACGCAGAGGATTCGGTACATAAGGACGGATTTTACAGTTTAGGTAACCAGCTTTTATTGTGGAAGGAAGTTACGGGCTATTGAATGTTAAAATTATATGTTTCGTAGGAATTATTGCAGCATCTTTTTTAATTGTGATTCTCCTGACCTGAATTACACCCTGATTGGAGAATCCGTCGAGGATTTCCGAATCGGGGGTGTTCAATAGGTCAGTTTCAGATATGACACCTCGGCAAGTGTTCAGATATTTATGAGGACTTATTGATACGGGTAAATCTAGGAAAGTTTTTGCTAGAAGAAAAGATTTGATTTGCACGGCAGAGAGTGTTTCAATTAATAGATCACCGGATCGAAGTCTTTTAATAGATTTAGGTTCACCACCTATTCCTACAAGAGCTTTGTAAATAGCAAAAGGTGATTTAGTCAACATTCCGTTGTTCGGTATAGAAATTAGTAAAAATCTCGTATTAACAGAAATCTGATCAATGGTTAGGGTGGGTAAAATAAGGCCTTTACCCGGGCACATCAGCATTGGATCCATAAAAGAAAACGGAAATTCATCCTGGCGTGCCTCCACCCACCACGGAGTCCAACAAGGGAGGCAGTGTGCCGGTCAACTGACATTTGTCAGGCACGGCGCTTACCTGGAGTACACCCAGAATATAGTACTACAGCATCAGGGCGAGGATCCAACGGGTAAACCCGCCACCCCTTAACTGCAGGACTAACCCTAAAGCAATGTCTCCGATGAGAATTATCACCAGCCGATTGACAGGAGCGGGCTCACTCCTGCCACCCGTCTACAGCGAAGCGTGGGCCAAAGGGTACGCAAAAGGTATCCCCAGGACACCATTTTCCTCCTTACGGGACGCCACACACGGCAAACATGCGGGTTGACAAACAACGGTGTTAGTAAAACAATACGAATATCGAAAATAAAATCAATAATAAAGGAACCAAATTAATGTATCACAAATTAAAAACAAAACTGTGTTAATAACAAATATATATAAAGAATAGAATTTAATCACAAAAAAGGAATTTTCGATTTTATAATCATGTATATTTAAAAAATTTTAATCTGTTGTCTAGACGGGAAAGGATAGAAGAATGAAAGTAATGACGAGAAGATGGGTCGAAAATAGAGAAGGATCACTAGGGTACCCCGGGATTGTGGATCCCGTGTTTACCAAAGACAGTAAACCCCTTGGGAAAAGGAAAAGATCACTAGGGCACCTCGGGATTGTGACACCCGTACTCACCTAAAGAAGGTGAGCCCCCTGAGGGGTAAGAAAAAGTTTGGATTTTTATCTTTCGTAAAGAAACTGAAAAGTTATAGCTGTATGTAGCAAAATTGAAGAAAAAGAACTGGCATACACCATTCCAATGCTTCGGTTGGATGTACTTTTAGCACAATTCACCGGGCATTTGCGGTGCTGTATTTCAGATTCACTGCTTCTCAGAAAGTCCAGCATGAAAAAGAGAAATCTGGGCAGTATTTGGATAACATGCGGTGTAGGAACTAAAGAAAATTTTGAATTTTATCTTTCATAAAGAAACTGAAAAGTTATAGTTATATCTAGCGAAATTGAAGAAATAAAACTGGAATACGCCATTGTAATGCTCCGTTTGAATATACATTTAATACCATTCACCGGACATTTGCGATGGTGTTTTTCTGTTTCTCTTCTTTCAAAAGTGAGGCAAAAGGACAAACTGGGCATTATTTTGTTTGGGTAATGTATTGAATTTTTAAATTTTTGATAATGAAATTACTATTTCCAGGTAAATGTTTGGAAAGATGAAAATTTTTAAATGCAATACGCAAATACAGTGCTCTGGTTGGATGGGGAGATGAAAAAATTCACGAGGTTTTTGTCTATGGTGTTTTTCAGCTTGTGTCCAAATATTTACGTTAAAAAGACAAACAGTTCATATTTTTCGGGTGAAAAAAAATTCCGATGTTTTCCTTAAAAATTCAGTTTAATTGCTATTTTGAGAGAAATTGGAGAAATGTAAGAGCTAGAATACATCATTGCAATGCTTCGGTCGGATGTACTTTTAGCACAATTCACCGGGTGAGTGAGTGAGTGAGTGAATGTAGGGTTTAATGGCGCAAGAGCCGATTTCGGCTAAGCTGCGCCAATCAATCGTTAAAATATTAAAAATCCATTTAAAATACTCAAATATAGTTAAAAGCTCACACAAATAAACAACGATCAGATTTTGGTGGGGCACACCCCACCAAGTCAGACAAGTTTAAAACATTTTAGTAAAAGAAAATCAAAATATTTTATATTCAAGTACAAAATTGCTAATAACAAGTTTTTGGTGGGGATAACCCCCACCAAGTCCGATAAGTATGATTCAATCGCGCCCCTTCCGGTGCTTGGTCGGAGTTAAATATTTTTTTTCCATTACTTCTGCTTCTTCTGCTTCAACATCATATATGAGCATGTCATTTTCTTCTTCTTCTTCGGAAGTCTGTACTGGAGAACTCTTTATTGGTATGTGTGGTGCCATTTTTATATACATAGCTGTTTCGTTTATTTTTTGTAGTAGCTTTTTCGTTCTTGCTCGAGATTTTGTATGTTTACTTTTTGAATACTGTATTATACCTGCAGAAGGGAGTCGAGTACGGGAGTTGGATGAGGAAGCAGATATATTTGATGAAGTTTCCATAGCGCTGAATATAGGGTTGGTGGTTGAAAGTATTGCAGCAGAAATAGGAATTGGTGGCTGAGGCTCTGACACTGTAGTGGCTATTGAAGAGGTAGAGGGCAAGAGGTGTGCCTGGGCTGAAGATGATGTGAAAACAGCAGGAGTGGATGTTGGTATATTTGGTTTTGGGAGGGATGAAATTGGTTTAAGTAAATTTAAAGGTGGACATTTTATTTTTGTTATATCTTCGTCTGTCTGTGTGGCACTGTTTATAGTAGAGGATTTGGCAGCCTGAGCGTAAGTTTGAGTTAACTGTGGAACTATTAATTTTCGTGCTTCTATATAAGATATATTTCTATTGGTTTTAATAGCTTGGATTTCTTTTTCAGTTTTCCACTTTGGGCATACTTTTGAATCTGATTGATGGGTTTGGGAACAATTAACACATTTCGGCTCTAGTGTACAATCCGTGGAAGAATGCCCAACGGATGCACATCTAGAGCATGTCAATTGACCGCGGTAGGAAGTTTGAGAATGTCCGAACCTCAGACACTTGAAACAGCGCAGAGAATTCGGGATGTACGGACGTATTTTGCAGTTAAGGTATCCAGCTTTTATTGTACCTGGAAGATTCGGGCTATTGAAAGTTAAAATCAAAGGTTTCGTAGGAATAATTGCGGCATCTTTTTTAATCGTAATTCTTTTGACCTGAATAACACCCTGATCAGAAAATCCATCAAGGATTTCTGCTTCAGGGGTGGTCAACAGGTCAGGTTCAAATATGACACCTCGGCTTGAGTTAAGGGATTTGTGAGGAGTAACTGTAAGTGTAGAATCAAGAAATGTTTTTGCAGACAGATAAGATTTCGATTGAATAGCTGATTTTGTTTCAACAAGTAAATCACCAGATCGCATTTTTTAAACCGATTTTGGGTCACCGATTGCTTGGAGGGCTTTGAAAATCGCAAAAGGGGATTTTCTGGACATTTCATTGTTGGGTAACGACAAGATGAAAAAGCGTGAAGTACTGGCAATATGTTCAATGGTATGAAATTTGGGTAAAACGAGGCACATCAGAATTGGATCCATAGGCACGTGAAAAACTTCGTTCTGGAGTGCCTCCACCCACCACGGAGTCCAACAAGGGAGGCAGTGTGCCGGTCAACTGACATTTGTCAGGCACGGCGCTTACCTGGAGTACACCCAGAATATAGTACTACAGCATCAGGGCGAGGATCCAACGGGTAAACCCGCCACCCCTTATCTGCAGCACTAACCCTACAGCAATGTCTCCGAAAAGACTTATCACCAGCCGATTGACAGGAGCGGGCTCACTCCTGCCACCCGTCTACAGCGAAGCGTGGGCCAAAGGGAACGCAAAAGGTATCCCCAGGACACCATTTTCCTCCTTACGGGACGCCGCACACGGCAAACATGCGGGTCGGAAAACCAACGTTGTTAGTAAGAAAACAAAGAAATAATACGAACATCAAAATAAATTGTAGGAAAAAAAAATATTAAACGAATTTAACGCAATACAAAACGAAAAATATAGTATTATTAATGAGTATTGAGAGTAATCTAATAAAAAATTAATCAATAATTTGGTACATGTAAATTTCGAAAAATTGTCTGTAGTCTAGACGGGAAAAGAAGAAAAGGGAAAATTGAATGACAAGAGGGTCGAAAATAGAGAAGGATCACTAGGGTACCCCGGATTCGTGACACCCGAGTTTACCAAAGACAGTAAAGTAAACCCCTTGGGAAAAGGAAAAGATCAATAAGGTACATCGGGATTGTGACACCCGTACTCACCTAAAGAAGGTGAGCCCCCTGAGGATACAATTCACCGGGTATTTGCAGTGCTGTATTTCAGTTTCACTGCTTCTCAGAAAGTCCAGCATGAAAAAGAGAAATCTGGGCAGTATTTTGATAACATGCGGTGTAGGAACTAAAGAAAAAGTTTGGATTTTTATCTTTCGTAAAGAAACTGAAAAGTTATAGCTGTATGTAGCGAAATTGAAGAAAAAGAACTGGCATACAAAATCGCAATGCTTCTGTCGGATGTACTTTTAGCACAATTCACCGGGCATTTGCGGTGCTGTATTTCAGATTCACTGCTTCTCAGAAAGTCCAGCATGAAAAAGAGAAATCTGGGCAGTATTTGGATAACATGCGGTGTAGGAACTAAAGAAAATTTTGATTTTTATCTTTCGTAAAGAAACTGAAAAGTTATAGCTATATCTAGCGAAATTGAAGAAATAAAACTGGAATACGCCATTGTAATGCTCCGTTTGAATATACATTTAATACCATTCACCGGACATTTGCGATGGTGTTTTTCTGTTTCTCTTCTTTCAAAAGTGAGGCAAAAGAACAAACTGTGCATTATTTTGTTTGGGTAATGTATTGAATTTTTAAATTTTTGATAATGAAATTACTATTTCAAGGTAAATGTTTGGAAAGATGAAAATTTTTAAATGCAATACACAAATACAGTGCTCTGGTTGGATGGGGAGATGAAAAAATTCACGAGGTTTTTGTCTATGGTGTTTTTCAGCTTGTGTCCAAATCTTTACGTTAAAAAGACAAACAGTTCATATTTTTCGGGTGAAAAAAAATTCTGATGTTTTCCTTAAAAATTCAGTTTAATTGCTATTTTGAGAAAAATTGGAGAAATGTTAGAGCTAGAATACATCATTGCAATGCTTCGGTCGGATGTACTTTTAGCACAATTCACCGGGTATTTGCAGTGCTGTATTTCAGTTTCACTGCTTCTCAGAAAGTCCAGCATGAAAAAGAGAAATCTGGGCAGTATTTTGATAACATGCGGTGTAGGAACTAAAGAAAAAGTTTGGATTTTTATCTTTCGTAAAGAAATTGAAAAGTATCTAGTGAAATCGAAGAAAAAGAACTGGCATACACCATCGCAATGCTTCGGTCGGACGTACTTTTAGCACAATTCACCGGGTATTTGCAGTGCTGTATTTCAGTTTCACTGCTTCTCAGAAAGTTCAGCAGGAAAAAGAGAAATATGGGCAGTATTCGGATAACATGCGGTGTAGGGACTAAAGAAAAAGTTTGGATTTTTATCTTTCGTAAAGAAACTGAAAAGTTATAGCTGTATGTAGCGAAATTGAAGAAAAAGAACTGGCATACACCATTGCAATGCTTCGGTCGGATGTACTTTTAGCACAATTCACCGGGCATTTGCGGTGCTGTATTTCAGATTCACTGCTTCTCAGAAAGTCCAGCATGAAAAAGAGAAATCTGGGCAGTATTTGGATAACATGCGGTGTAGGAACTAAAGAAAATTTTGATTTTTATCTTTCGTAAAGAAACTGAAAAGTTATAGCTATATCTAGCAAAATTGAAGAAAAAGAACTGGAATACGCCATTGTAATGCTCCGTTTGAATAAACATTTAATACCATACACCTGACATTTGCGATGGTGTTTTTCTGTTTCTCTTCTTTCAAAAGTGAGGCAAAAGGACTAAATGTGCATTATTTTGTTTGGGTAATGTATTGAATTTTTAAATTTTTGATAATGAAATTACTATTTCTGGGTAGACGTTTGGAAAGATAAAAAATTTTAAAGACAATACACAAATACAGTGCTCTGGTTGGATGGGGAGAAGAAAAAATTCACCAGGTTTTTGTCTATGGTGTTTTTCAGCTTGTGTCCAAATCTTTACGCTAAAAAGACAAACAGTTGATAATTTTCGGGTGAAAAAAATTCTTATGTTTTCCTTAAAAATTCAGTTTAATTGCTATTTTGAGAGAAATTGGAGAAATGTTAGAGCTAGAATACATCATTGCAATGCTTCGGTCGGATGTCCTTTTAGCACAATTCACCGGGTATTTGCAGTGCTGTATTTCAGTTTCACTGCTTCTCAGAAAGTTCAGCATGAAAAAGAGAAATCTGGGCAGTATTTGGATAACGTATGGTGTAGAAACTAAAGAGCAAGATTGAATTTTTTTCTTTCTTAAAGAAACTGGAATGTTTTATAGCTATATCTAGCGAAATTGAAGAAAATTAGCTGGAATACACCATTACAATGCTTTGGTCGGATGTACTTTTAGCACAATTCACCGGGTATTTGTGGTGCTGTATTTCAGCTTCGCTGCTTCTCAGGAAGTCCAGGCTGCCCGCATGAAAAGGAGAAAACTGTGCAATGCTTTCTGCTCTTTCAAGGGAAATTGAAAAAATGAAGTGGTTTTTAATTGATATACTTCATTGTAATGCTCTGATTGAATGTAAAATTAATACCATTCACCGGACATTTGAAATGGTTTTTTTCCCCGTTAATTACCTTTCAAACCGTGGCAACCGAAAATTGTGATTATTTTTTTTAGGTAATATATTGAATTTTTAAATTTTTTATAATAAAATTACTATTTTTATAGGTAAATGTATAAAACGAAGAAAATTTTTATCCTGAATACACTATTGCATTGCTTTGGTTGGATGGAGTGTTAGCACAATTCACCAGATTTTTGCTGTGGCGATTTTCAGCTTTTCTACGTCCAAATGTGTGTCCAATTCTTTACTTTAAAAAGACAGTTCATATTTTTGGGTGAAAAGATAATTGTTATGCTTTCCTTAAAAGTTCAGTTTAATTGCTATTTCGAAAGAAATCGAAGAAATGTTAGAGCTTGAATACACCATTGCAATGCTTCGGTCGGATGAAAATTTTCAGAATTCACTGGGTGTTTGCAGTGCTGTATTTTAGCTGCACTGCTTCTTAGAATGTCCAGGTTTGCTGCACGAAAAAGAGAAATCTGTGCATTATTTGGAAAACGTGCGTTGTTGGAACTGTGGAGAAAAATTGAATTTTTATCTTTCGTAAAGAAACTGAAATGTTATAGCTACTTCTAGCGAAATTGAAGAAATGTGCTGGAATACCCCATTGCAATACTTCGGTTGCATGGACTCTTAGCACAATTCACCGGGTATTTGCTTTGGTGTTTTTCAGCCTCTCTACTTCAAAATGGGCCCAATTCTTATTTTTTTTATGGCCGTGGTAGCCTAGTGGTCAATTTAATGGACTCGTGGCTGACGTGTCAGAAGTTCGAGCCTGTTACCTTTGAAAATTGACTATGTAGGGAAGTGATGTACATTATAACGGTTGAGAGCTCAAACTTCTTCCCGTTGGTGTGGTAGTTAGGAGAAGGCTTGCCAGTAGTAGCTGATTAGTGCGACGTTTATATTCTTTCACTCTAACTCTTTTCTTAAAAAATTCTAAACTTGACTGAAGGACTTGAATGTTTGATATATAAATTTGTCTTGATCCCATATGGTAATTGTAAATATCCCTTAAATTTTGTGTAGCTATCTTCTTAATTTAAAAAAGGCAGCAATAAATTAAAAAAAATACAATTAAGTGTTCTATAACAGTTTTATATATCACCACTCATCGGGATATTTCTGGTTTTTTTTTCCTATCGCATATTACATAAAATAAATTCACTCAGAAATTTTCCTCTCGCTTCCTCTTCAAACGAGAGCCGTGATAAATCAAATGCTTCTTGTTCCACTTTCCCAAATTCCTACCTGAAATTTTGGATATAATTTTCTGGAGCTTTTAATAGACTAGGTCATTTTAACAAAATTCACACTCATCTGATAGCAAAAATTTGCTAATATCATTTATTATTTTTAGTATGTGGAGTATTATGGAAATTTCGTATTTGTCCATCGTTTTCAAAAGGGAAGTTTATTCCATTATTGTGGTCATTTTCCCTTACTAGTATCACTGATTTCAGCCAGGCCTCTATTCTTGCTGACCTTTATGTAACTGCAACTTTTTTCGCCAATATTGCATACTCACTCAATTTTAGATTTTTATTTAAAATCCACCAGCAATGGGTCGACACAGAAAAAAAATTGAATATTTTCTGAACAGTATAAAATATTTAATCGTATTGGCACAAGGAATATAAACTGCGCTTTGATTGTGTCCTTTAATACGTGCCTGTAAACCTGAGTACCACCCGGACATATTGAACGCGTAATCAAATGATTGCCCTCTGCAGTGTTTAATATCCAATCCAAATTTGGCTAAAAGTTCTAATACTGGTTATCCTAAATATGAAGAAATATATTATTCTATGGGTATAAATTGCACTAATCTTACTCTTTTTTCACTATTATACGAACATATCTTATGACGAACGTTAGTTGGTCAACATGTGAGAAGTCGGACGTAGAGTAGATTATACTGTAATATTTCGAATTTTTTAGTTTCCTTAAGTACATGTGGGCTCTTACTTGTTTATCAAAACTACTTATAAATTCGTCTCAAATTTGGTGGGATAAGTTGCTAACTTTACCTCGTCCTCCATTGTCGTATTTCTAAAGGCGCAACTTTAAGAAACCATCATATTCACTGAGATACTCCAATCACGTCAAGTAATTTTCTTTTTTGTCGATTCCTGACCTTCAATGAGACCTTTGAATGTTACCCCTAAACGGCTCAAAAGTTTTATAGGAGATACTATTCTCCGATAATGCTCTTTGTGCTTTCTTCTCTGTGACAGCTAACTACTAATTTCATTAGCTTTTAACAACCTTTTATAGAAACTACACAAGGCTAATATATGCTCTTTTGATATATCATGGCCATACAGATTAGCCGTTATTGTTTTCTAGTTTTGAATACCAGTTATTAAGATGATGCAACACAAAACGATTTATAAGGATAGTAACCAACTTTGTAAGGATAGTAACCAATAACAGTAACCAACTTTGCTTCGTTCTGAAAATACAAGCCTATTATTTTCCTCTCCTCTGCTTTTACTTTCCTCCTATAAAAACGATAAAGTACGCTGTAATACATTTGATCTCTGTTTCTGTATATTGATTGCAAAATGTCTATTTTACCCATGTTATTCGGTTTCTTTGTAATGATACAGAATTTTTTAATCTGTCAATATTGTAGGGCATAGGACGATATCATTCAGCATCTCAACATCAAGATCCGTAAAGTTTTCTGTGTACTATGTTCCGTGTACTATCTACCTCACTTTCCCTACCACAATTTGACTTAGTATTTGCTTTGAACTTATTCATTAACGCTTGTTTCTTTTTCTTTGTCTTGTTTAATGTCAGGGGAAATAAAGGATCTCACTTCACTTGTAATTGCTTCGGAAATAAGTATCGGAAGATGAGTTACATTAGGAATTATCAGGGGCAGATGACGAATTCACTGAGGTAGTGGAGCTCCAAAATATACGCAATGCGTTTTTCTGAATATCAGCAATATTTAACAGCCGGGTCAGAACGCAATCGAGTTTACAAAAAGAATTTCCGCCAAATAGCGTCAACATAGGGAAATAACAGAAATAAAGCGATTTTTGAACTTGAATAAACACACATTGTAATACTTCGGTTGAATTCGGTTTAGCACGATTCAACGGAAATTTGCGATGGTATTTTTCTGCTTCTCTAACTCCAAGAGATTCAAGTTTGCCGCATGCAAAGGAGGAAGTTTAACTACTTGGTGTAGGAAAAAAGTTAATTTTCATATATTTTTCTTAACCCAAAAGGAATGCAATTGCCCTTTCTAGGGAAATCGTATAAATGAAGACATTCTTGAACTGTAATACGAACACACCATTGCAACCCTTCGGTTGAATGGACTACTAGCACAATTCACCGGACATTAGTGGTGGTGTTTTTTTCTTATTGTTTCCCAAAGTGCCCAGTTTTGCCACATGAAAAGTAAGACTGTGAACTATAGTAAATTTTTGTAATTTGAAATGTAATTGCTATTTCTAGAGAAATCTACAAAAGCGAAATGATTTTTGAACTGGAACACACCATTGCAATACTTCGGTTGGATGGATTGCTAGCACAATTCACCGGGTCATTGTGGTGGTGTTTTCCTCCTTCTCTGCTTACCAAAGTGTCCAGTTTCGCCACATGAAAAGGAAGTCTGTGAAAGATAATAGTGAGTTTTTTTTTATTTTTCGTAACAAAATTGAAATTTAATTGCTATTTCTAGGGAAATCTAATAAAACGAAATGATTTTTGAACTGGAAGACACCATTGCAATACTTCGGTTGGATGGATTTCCAGCACAATTCACCGGGTATTTGTGGTGGTGTTTTCCTCCTTCTCTGCTTCCCAAAGTGTCCAGTTTCGCTACATGAAAAGTAAGACTGTGAAAGATAGTAAATTTTTGTAATTTGAAATGTAATTGCTATTTCTAGGAAAATCTACAAAAGCGAAATGATTTTTGAACTGGAACACACCATTGCAATACTTCGGTTGGATGGATTGCTAGCACAATTCACCGGGTCATTGTGGTGGTGTTTTTCTCTTTCTCGGCTTCCAAAAGTAACCAGTTATTCCACAGAAAAAGGAAGTCTGTGAAAGATAATAGTGAGTTTTTTTATTTTTCGTAACAAAATTGAAATGTAATTAATATTTCTGGAGAAATCTAAGAAAACGAAATGATTTTTGAACTGGAAGACACCATTGCAATACTTCGGTTGGATCGAATGTTAACAAATTTCACCGGGTCATTGTGGTGGTGTTTTCCTCCTTCTCTGCTTCCCAAAGTGTCCAGTTTCGCCACACGAAAATGAAGTCTGTGAATGATAGTTTTTTTATTTTTCGTAACAAAATTGAGATGTAATTAATGTTTCTGGAGAAATCTAAGAAAACGAAATGATTTTTGAACTGGAAGACACCATTGCAATACTTCGGTTGGATGGAGTTCCAGCACAATTCACCGGGTATTTGTGGTGGTGTTTTCCTCCTTCTCTGCTTCCCAAAGAGTCCAGTTTCGCTACATGAAAAGGAAGCCTGTGAAAGATAATAGTGAATTTTTTTATTTTTCGTAACAAAATTGAAATGTAATTTCTATTTCTAGGGAAATCTATAAAAACGAAATGATTTTTGAAGTGGAAGACACCATTGCAATACTTCGGTTGGATGAATTGCCAGCACAATTCACCGGGTCATTGTGGAGGTGTTTTTCTCCTTCTCTTGCTTTTCAAATTGTCCAGTTTCGCAACACGAAAATGAAGTCTGTGAAAGATAGACAGTTTTTTTATTTTTAGTAACAAAATTGAAATGGTAATTGCTGTTTCTGGAGAAATCTAAGAAAACGAAATCATTTTGAACTGGAAGACACCATCGCAATACTTTGGTTGGAGGGATTACCAGCACAACTCACCGGATCATTGTGGTGGTGTTTTCCTCCTTCTCTGCTTACCAAAGTGTCCAGTTTCGCCACATGAAAAGGAAGTCTGTGAAAGATAATAGTGAGTTTTTTTTTATTTTTCGTAACAAAATTGAAATGTAATTTCTATTTCTAGGGAAATCTATAAAAACGAAATGATTTTTGAAGTGGAAGACACCATTGCAATACTTCGGTTGGATGGATTTCCAGCACAATTCACCGGGTCATTGTGGTGGTGTTTTCCTCCTTCACTGCTTCCCAAAGTGTCCAGTTTCGCCACACGAAAATGAAGTCTGTGAAAGATAGACAGTTTTTTTTATTTTTAGTAACAAAATTGAAATGTAATTGCTGTTTCTGGAGAAATCTAAGAAAACGAAATGATTTTGAACTGGAAGACACAATCGCAATACTTCGGTTGGATGGATTACCAGCACAACTTACCGGATCATTGTGGTGGTGTTTTCCTCCTCTCCTTTACCAAAGTGTCCAGTTTCGCCACATGAAAAGGAAGCCTGTGAAAGATAATAGTGAAATTTTTTTATTTTTCGTAACAAAATTAAAATGTAATTGCTATTTCTAGGGAAATCTAAGAAAACGAAATGATTTTTGAAGTGGAAGACACCATTGCAATACTTCGGTTGGATGGATTTCCAGCACAATTCACCGGGATTTGTGGTGGTGTTTTCCTCCTTCTCTGCTTCCCAAAGAGTCCAGTTTCGCTACATGCAAAGTAAGACTGTGAAAGATAGTAAATTTTTGTAATTTGAAATGTAATTGCTATTTCTAAGAAAATCTACAAAAGCGAAATGATTTTTGAACTGGAACGCACCATTGCAATACTTCGGTTGGATGGATTGCTAGCACAATTCACCGGGTCATTTTGGTGGTGTTTTTCTCTTTCTCTGCTTCCAAAAGTGACCAGTTATTCCACAGGAAAAGGAAGTCTGTGAAAGATAATAGTGAGTTTTTTTATTTTTCGTAACAAAATTGAAATGTAATTGCTATTTCTAGGGAAATCTAATAAAACGAAATGATTTTTGAACTGGAAGACACCATTGCAATACTTCGGTTGGATCGATTGCTAACACAATTCACCGGGTCATTGTGGTGGTGTTTTCCTCCTTCACTGCTTCCCAAAGTGTCCAGTTTCGCCACACGAAAATGAAGTCTGTGAAAGATAGACATTTTTTTTTATTTTTTGTAACAAAATTGAAATGTAATTGCTGTTTCTGGAGAATTCTAAGAAAACGAAATGATTTTGAACTGGAAGACACCATCGCAATACTTCGGTTGGATGGATTACCAGCACAACTCACCGGATCATTGTGGTTGTGTTTTCCTCCTCTCCTTTACCAAAGTGTCCAGTTTCGCCACATGAAAAGGAAGTCTGTGAAAGATAATAGTGAGTTTTTTTTATTTTTCGTAACAAAATTGAAATGTAATTTCTATTTCTAGGGAAATCTATAAAAACGAAATGATTTTTGAAGTGGAAGACACCATCGCAATACTTCGGTTGGATGGATTACCAGCACAACTTACCGGATCATTGTGGTGGTGTTTTCCTCCTCTCCTTTACCAAAGTGTCCAGTTTCGCCACATGAAAAGAAAGCCTGTGAAAGATAATAGTGAAATTTTTTTATTTTTCGTAACAAAATTAAAATGTAATTTCTATTTCTAGTGAAATCTAATAAAACGAAATGATTTTTGAAGTGGAAGACACCATTGCAATACTTCGGTTGGATGGATTTCCAGCACAATTCACCGGGTCATTGTGGTGGTGTTTTCCTCCTTCTCTGCTTCCCAAACAGTCCAGTTTCGCTACATGAAAAGTAAGACTGAAAGATAGAAAATTTTTGTAATTTGAAATGTAATTGCTATTTCTAGGGAAATCTAAGAAAACGAAATGATTTTTGAAGTGGAAGACACCATTGCAATACTTCGGTTCGATGGATTGCTAGCATAACTCACCGGGTCATTGTGGTGGTGTTTTTCTCCTTCTCTTCTTCCAAATTGTCAAATTTTGCCATATGAAAAGGAAGTCTGTGAAAGATAGTGAATGATTGTAGTTTTAGAAGCGAAATGGAAATGTAATTGGTATTTCTAGGGAAATCTACGAAAACGAAATGATTTTTGAACTGGAAGACGCCACTTCAATACTTCGTTTGGATGGATTTCCAGCACAATTCACTGGGTATTTGTGGTGGTGTTTTCTTCCTTCTCTGCTTCCCAAAGAGTCCAGTTTCGCTACATGAAAATGAAGATTGTGAAAGATAGTGAAATTATATAATTTCAAATGTTATTGATAATTTCTAGGGAACTCTATGATAACGAAATGATTTTTGAACTGGAAGACACCATTGCAATACTTCGGTTGGATCGATTGCTAACACAATTCACCGGGTCATTGTGGTGGTGTTTTCCTCCTTCACTGCTTCCCAAAGTGTCCAGTTTCGCCACACGAAAATGAAGTCTGTGAAAGATAGACAGTTTTTTTATTTTTCGTAACAAAATTGAAATGTAATTTCTATTTCTAGGGAAATCTATAAAAACAAAATGATTTTTGAAGTGGAAGACACCATTGCAATACTTCGGTTGGATGGATTGCCAGCACAATTCACCGGGTCATTGTGGTGGTGTTTTTTTCTCCTCTGCTTCCCAAACAGTCCAGTTTCGCTACATGAAAAGTAAGACTGAAAGATAGAAAATTTTTGTAATTTGAAATGTAATTGCTATTTCTAGGGAAATCTAAGAAAACGAAATGATTTTTGAAGTGGAAGACACCATTGCAATACTTCGGTTGGATGGATTTCCAGCACAATTCACCGGGTCATTGTGGTGGTGTTTTTCTCCTTCTCTTCTTCCAAATTGTCAAATTTTGCCATATGAAAAGGAAGTCTGTGAAAGATAGTGAATGATTGTAGTTTTAGAAGCGAAATGGAAATGTAATTGTACTTCTAGAGAAATCTAAGAAAACGAAATGATTTTTTGAACTGGAAAACACCATTGCAATACTTCGGTTGGATCGAATGTTAACACATTCATCGGGTCATTGTGGTGGTGTGTTCCTCCTTCTCTGCTTCCCAAAGTGTCCAGTTACGCCACACGAAAATGAAGTCTGTGAAAGATAGACATTTTTTTATTTTTCGTAACAAAATTGAGATGTAGTTGCTGTTTCTGGAGAAATCTAAGAAAACGAAATGATTTTTGAACTGGAAGACACCTTTGCAATACTTCGGTTGGATGGAGTTCCAGCACAATTCACCGGGATTGTGGTGGTGTTTTCGTCCTTCTCTGCTTCCCAAAGAGTCCAGTTTCGCTACATGAAAAGTAAGACTGTGAAAGATAGTAAATTTTTGTAATTTGAAATGTAATTGCTATTTCTAGGGAAATTTACAAAAAACGAAATGATTTTTGAACTGGAAGACACCATTGCAATACTTCGGTTGGATGGATTTCCAGCACAATTCACCGGGATTTGTGGTGGTGTTTTCCTCCTTCTCTGCTTCCCAAAGAGTCCAGTTTCGCTACATGCAAAAGTAAGACTGTGAAAGATAGTAAATTTTTGTAATTAGAAATGTCATTGCTATTTCTAGGAAAATCTACAAAACGAAATGATTTTTGAACTGGAAC
>BMAO01010526.1:0-25644 GCA_019973975.1 Trichonephila clavata | reverse complement strand
AAACTATTTAAAAGTCAAGGACTTAAAAAATTAATCATTGTTTAGTTAGGAAATCGAAAACTTCTCATGTAGTTTGAAAATCCATAAAAAGTATTATAAAAGTTTCTGAAAATTCAAAAGTAAATATTTAAGGCATCCATTTTCAAAAAATTATAATAATAATAAATATTTAGTATTTTCTTAATACTCCAAAAACATTTTAGGCGACCTACTGTCATAAAAATTGAAGTCTTGCATTTACGTGCATCTTTTGAATTAATTGTAAATGAATGTTCTTGTATAACTACTACAATTTTAATAACTTCCCATTTAAATCATAATCTTCCACATCTAAATGTTTCCTAACATTAAAAATAACTCCAATAAAAGATATTGAGAGGTTCTTAAGTTACAAAGGAAAATAAAATATTATTTTCCATTTTTATGCTACGTAAACGTATTCAGAGACATAAGCCTTCTCCATTATACAATCACGTAAAATAAAAGTCTGAAATATTTTCAGCTTTGATCATAATTTGTAGATTTATACCCTTTAGAATGTGTTTTAATTTTTACACTTACGCTTTCTTTCTTTCTGTGGCTATATATTTTCAAAACATATTTTTAACTAAAACAGTTTACTAAATAAAATGTTAACAATTTATTTTATAAATTTATTTTAAAGAGAACTTGCAATTGTGTGAATGTACTTACATAAATATCATTTCTTACTGATTATATGAGCTGCTTGCTTTACTTGAATTTTTATGCATTTCGACGAAATATTTGTAATGTGCTCTCGCATTATATATTTTTCAAAGATTCTTGCATTTATTTCTAGATTAAAATTCAAAAACTCTGACTAGTTTTGAATGAATATTGTCATTTATTAAATGTTCCTCTCGTTATTCTATTAGGGATTTATAAAAGGAATAACTATTAAAATCTTGGAAAAATAAAGAAAATAAATCTAATATTATGATTTCAGTTATTTTTATGCAAAACTTTTATCTTTCTAATTCATAATAATAGAAATATTCAAGAAAACATTTTGCCTTTTTAGTAATTTTCTAAATTTTAATTCTACATTTAACATTTCAATCATATTTTCCACAACAGTAAAATGTTCATTATTAAGGGATATTGTGTCAGCTTAAGATTAATAATCATTCATTTACGAATAAATTACTATTTTTAAAGATAATGAAAGCATGCAATATTATATCTACCTGCGGTAATTTTACATACTTCAAAGAAAAAGAAGTTTTACTACAATATAAATTATATTCTTTCCCTAAAGTAATATTTTTTCATGCTGCATAGAATTTTGGGAAGGAGAAGCGTGTCAAATTGAACACGAATGTCAGAAACTGTCATTCTTGGGTTCCTATGGAAACTTCAATGGGATATAAATAATTTTCCAAGATAAAAAATTTTCCAAACCCTTAAAGTTAATGTTTTGCCCTTTGTTACATATTCATGAACTAGTAAGAAACAATCTATCTTCTTGGCTTTTCTGAAGGCAATATTATGACTTTGTTCGATTAATTATGCACCTGCCCTTTGTACAAAATAAAAGTATAACATACAAAATCCAATTACTATTTCTAAGTATATTATTTCAAACACGTATGTGTGATTAACTATTTAAAGAATTTCAATATCTGTTATAATTATGTAAATGAATTAAATGAAAGTGTTTTGTTGTAAGTTGTTTTGTGAATCTCGATTAGTGTGGCACAATGGTAGATCAAATTTCCTTTGATCCCAGACATGCTCTTTAGAGGGTAGATCCGAAGTCATGGGAATGATCACACATTGCATTAACAAACTTGAAAGAGTTGTGTCATATACAACCAAGCATTACTTACTGATACAAATCGCTAGGTTTCATGGCAAGTAATGAGTGCATATAATATCGTACAATATAATCCACTTATCGCTGAGATATCGTAGCACCATGAACCACTTCTACAGTGAGCCAACTGTCAACTATCTCTCACCAGACATTAAATCACACTTTTGGGGATTTCTATCTCTCAATAAAAAGATCGGAATTAAATTATTGCCCAAGGATCTAGTGGTATCCACACCAAAATAAGATGAGCATATGACCCCACAATAGAACATGATTAATGTATAAGCCTAACAAAATGTCATTCTAAAATTCCCCACGTAGCTCTTGAAAAAACTATTTTCAAAACACATGCAAAATAATTTATTCTAGTGTTATTAGAATACACGTTGATAATTTACTTAATAAATCTCTAAAAAATTACAGCGTAGAATTTAAAACAATGCATTCTTCTAAAAGGAACTAAAAAATTATTGCTTTAATTATGTGTATGTCATTGTTATTTTGATTGTCTTATTAATCAACAGAAAGTATTGATAACAAAAATTCAACAATGCATTGTAAATATATATATATATATATATATATAGCTGTTACCGCGACTTCGTTCACGTAGAAATTTACAAAAAAGTGTTTTGTTCAATTCACAGATCTTACGAAAACTTAATAATTCTGTATTCCACGTTAAGAAATACATACACGCTATATATATACAGAGAGAGAGAGTTTAATGTCATTTTTTTACTTTGTGAATCAATGTTTTTTTTTTTATTTTTCTTTGTTTTTTGTTAATTTTTGTGTGGTTTTTTTCGTATAAATTTATTGAACATCCTCTCTATATACAGTATTAAATTTATTGAACATCCTCTCTATATACAGTATTAAATTTATTGAAAAATCTCTTTATATACAATATTTGGTGTACGATTTTCTTGAGCTAAAACAAAAACGCCAGTGGCATTCCTCGCACGTGAACATGCCACGTATAGTTGGCCATGTGAAAAGCAACTCTTAGTTAAATCTATGCCAACTTTGCTTAACGTTTGCCCTTGTGACTTGTTAATTGTCATAGCAAAGCTGACACTTACAGGGAATTGTAGTCTTTTGAATTCAAACGGGAAATTCGATGGTATTATGGGAATTCGTGGTATAAGTACTATGTTACCTTTTCCGCATCCGGATATTATACGACCTTCTATAACGTTTCTTTGCAATGACACTACTCGCAACCTAGTACCATTGCAAAGTTTTGGTGGGTTTAAATTACGGAGTAGTATGATGGGAACGCCAATCTTAAGTTCAAGCTTGTGAGGAGGTAGACCAGGCACAATTATACTGTTTAAAAATTCTGTTGGATAACTAACCGTTTCATCCGGATTGCAAACTGTATTGATGGAAAGGTATGTTTGTGATTCACCAGGAAGCTTATTTAACATGCGCTGATTAAGCGCAGTAACCTGGTCGTTTATAGGTGCTAAAATGTATCTTTCACACAACCACGAATCTTCTTTTATATTGAGATTGTGAACATCATCATAAATGCTATGTTTTTTTATCAAAATCTGAAATATTTTCATGAATAAAAACCTAACAATGTTTAACATTGATTTCTAATTATTATACTTAAAGTTCAGCTGTTAAAGTTTAAAACAGCTTAAATATAACGAATGAAAAAAACTCACAATTAAGAAATTAAGAACAATTTGAATTAAGAAAAACAGAGAGGTAGAAAAATGAAAGATACCTTGAAAATTATTATTCTTCGATTACAATATAAATATTAAGCAAATAATAACTATTGTTTAAATGTGACTAAAAATGTAAATAAAAAAAAGAGAAAGGATTAAAACTTATCAATTTTTTGTTTCTTGCATTGCTTTTTGCTTATGAAGCCTTGATTTATTATTTTTAAAAGTGCATCCGAAACAGCCGATGCTCTACTTAACTGAACATAAAAAAAATTATGGCACGTGTCAGCGAATTATGATGTGCGCGTAACACTGTTATGTCTCATGAAGAGCATCGGTCGCCAGTAACCAAAACAACGACTTCCTTAGCTCAGCTTGGCGTTCATCTTGGCATTCAGTTTCACGTTCACCCGTATAGTTTCCGTTCCCGTAAGAATACGGGAATAAAATATAGCCTATGTTACTCCCCGTTAATGTAGCTTTCCATTAGTGAAAGAATTTTTTAAATCGCACCAGCCGTTTCCGAGATTAGCCGGAACAAACAGACAGACAGACAGATAGACAGACAGACAAAAATTTTAAAAATTGGTTTTTTTGTTATGAGTACCGTATATACTTTTAGTGCATTAAGTAAAAAGCTGCTAATTTGAAATTACAAACAGACACTTCAATTTTATTTATTTGTATAGATTAATATATATATAAATTATTATACGTATATATTAATTATTTTATGCCTTTATTATTAATCTGTAGCATAAAATATTTTAGTTATTCTTTAACAAAATATATAAATTATTACTAAATAACATTGTAATTTAATTAATTTAATTAATTTAATTTAATTTCATTACACTGTAATTTAAATTATTAATCTGTAAAAAGCATTGAAGCATTATTATCTTAGAAATAAATTTTATCAATATAAATTTATTTAAATATTTCTTGTTTACTTCATCATCGCATATTTATCTTTGTGTAACCCAACTGAAATGAAGAAACGTATTGTAATAAAAATCAAATTGGTGCTTTATGAAAGATTAATTGCATTTCCTTCCAAAAAATATCAAAAAGAAAGCAAAAATTTAAAGTGAAAAAGATGAGGAAAAATATTTTTTTCTCTAAATTGCTATATAGGTTAAATATAAAACAAAAAAACTATTCCTTGTAGGGAAAATACTTGGCATAAAAACACATAAACTTAGTTTATTTTAAATACAAATACCTGGTATAAAACATATTTTATAGTTCCTTTTAATACTTCCTCACAAAAAAACCCGAGAAAAATTTGGAAATTGGAATTTACATATGGAAAATAAGACTACAAATATTATTAACTCAGGTAATCTGGTTTTAGAGATAAAATTCTTAAAATAGCATAAAATGCAGGCAGAAGAACATGAGCAAGTTTTCAGTAAACATTCCATTAAGTTAATATTATTCCATGCTTTTATGCACTTTGATTCTTCTAGCTCAAATCTAAGCTTATTTTTACCCATTTTCATCTTGAATTAAATGTAAATTCCAAAGAACCAAAGTATGAAAACCAAAATATTCGTAAAAAGAATCATTCTATGAATTTATTATTGCTGTCTGTTGACATTTTTAGAATTACAATTTTCTAGAACATATTTTCAAATGAAATGACTCTTAGCTATTTTGAATAATGGATTAATTAAGCATTTTAGTAGACAGTATTAGTTAAACAGTTACTGTAACTGGAATGAATTCTTGAATGTTATTTTCGTTTACATTGCTGCCCATTAAAATTGCAACACCATGTAGGAAAATAAATTCTAAAAAGTAATTTATTGTACGCAAACAGTATGGCATGAAGACAAATTGATTAAATTTGCAAGAGTTTGGGTGTTTACAGGGATGAGAAATTAGCAGAAAATGCTGTTACCTCTGGCAGCTAAAATGCCACTTACCTGGTTAGGCATGGAGTCACACTGGGCTTGGATGACAGAAGCGGGCAACTCGTTCAATGCCGTTTCAATTCTATGCCACACTTTGTCAACCGTTGAGCTGGAGAGGAGTTACGAACCAGTCTTGAAAAGCGCTTTCCGAATGAATCCTTCACAAATTTTCTTTTATACAGTGCTTCAGATGTCGTTTCTCCCTTTTGAGTCATTTAAATGAGCTGAAATACTAATTATCTGCATGGCCCAACCTTCTCTTAATTTCAGATGATTTTAACATTCGTCCGATCCTTCCTTTCTTATGTTGCAATTTTAATGGCCTAGAGTGTAAGAGTGATATAAACGTGCAAAACCCAAATAATTTAACTTGTTTTCATTTCTTTTAACCTCATTCTATTTAAATATACCTGGATAACCATTTTTAAAAAATAAAATTGTAACAGTTCCCATAACTTTGACTGAACTGCTAGCGCCACCTGCGGCGCCGCGTGAACTTTATAACTTTATTAGTTAGTACTATGTAGTTCGTAGCCAATACAACATGTAGTAGTTCTTCCTCTTTTTCATTTGTGCTCGTCTGTCAATTAAGTGTTAAGTGTATTTTGTGTACTTTCCTGTGATGTCTTCTCAGCTGTGTGAACCCTAAAAATAAAGGTTTTCTAATAAACCTAAACGAGATGTGACATTATTATTGCAAAACCACCCCATGCATAATCATTTTAGCGATGGGGAAGCGTCACAAATCTGGCGCCCAGTGAGGCCCAGCTGAGCAAAAGGATATCATATTTGGATAAGTACTATTTTCACTTTTGATTTCTAAGATCACCTTGATCCTATTGAATTAAATTCATCAAAAAAAAAAAAAAAACGATTCCTTGAATCGTTATTGTCTTAAAGACAATATTGTTTTGAAACCATTCATATATGATTCATCTCGAATCAAAAGTAGATTTGTTAAAAGTAAACAATTCTGTATCTTCTAAATAGAATTTTACTTCAATGATTCATCTCGAATCGAAAGTTGTCTTTATTTTGAATGTTAAAGAGTTCTACATAGAATTGTGCTTCAATGATTCATCTCGAATCGAAAGTAATTAACATTTTAAAGTAAATGTTCTTTATTTGTTAACATAATTGTAATTTTAACGATTCATCTCGAATCAAAAGGAAATTTCATCTTGAAGTTTAATTATTCTTAAATTTTAAACTGTCAAGGTTACAAAATATATTTGTTTTGAAAAATTGTTCTTTTATTTTAATTAGAACTATACTTAAATAATAGAAAAAAACTTTTCTTATCTACATATATTCACATATTTGTATGTTTTATGTGTCGCAAGCAGTCCATTGCTTAATTATTATTTCTAAAAGAAATTACTTTGAAACATTATATTTGAATGCATTTTCATATCTGAATTTACCTAAAGCGTACGTCATTATTGCATAATTGTGTTTAAACAAAATTATTGAAAAGTTTTATTAATTGCTTGTGTATAAGTATACCTAAGCAGATTAGTGCTCAGAGGTCTGGTTTTCCATTGTGAAAACATTTTATTAATATTTTGTGAAATATTATTCCGTTATCACAAAAGAGCTCTTAATAATCTTTTCTAACTAAAACTGAATACTCTAAATTGGAATTCTTAAAATTCATTTTGTCAAGAATAATTCTTTTGCAAGTGTAATCGTATTTCTTATGTTATTTTATTTGCATGCATATGTAATCTCATTTAAACTGAAACATTTCGTAAGCTTTTTTCGTTTTGCTCGAGTAAGCTAATTTTATTCTCCGCGCACTAATTTATGATCACTCAATTGCGCTGAATTAGTCATAACATCCGCTGTGCTGATACTAAGAAAAGGAGATTGAAAACCATCTTTTTGTTACTTTTATTATGGTTTGATGAGTAATGTATTTTTTCCCCAGCTGGAATATAAATCCGACCGAAAAGTGTTTTCATTATATATTCTTTTTTTTTCTCTGAGATATACTGTGAAATGTTGTAATCATTTGAGAATTATCTGGTTCTTATAAATTCAATATATTTCTTCAGGGAAACCTGTGTGTACAAGTTTATTATGCATTTTATGTTCTAACTTGATTTTATAACTCTTATTTTCTTTTGATATTTTCTTAAATGAAAGTTTTCAGTGTTTTGATTTCAGCTTCAGTGTGTTAGGAAAATACTATTTTTTTTTTCTCAAAAAGAAAACCATTTCATTAACTTTTTTTTTTCCGAACTGAACTTTATCACAGAAAGTATGGCATTTCTCACGAAAGGAAAAAAAGAGGATTTGAGAAAGTTGGCTTGGGAAATGGGACTCTCTGTGGGTGAAGATTTACGAATTTTAGACATAAAACATTTGATTGTAAATTCTGAAAAATACGAAGAAGCTTCTATAAAAAATTTATTTACGAATATAATTGAGGAACGGCTCGAAAAAATTAAAACCGACGAACAAGCAGCAGAACAAGAAAGAAAGAAAGCCGAACAGGCGGAAGAAGAAGAAAGAAAGAAAGCCGAACAGGCAGCTGACTTGGAAAGAAGAAAGGCTGAAATGGATTTTGAGTTGCAGAAATTGAAACTGCAACTTGAAGCCAAAATGAGTGGAGTTCCGCAAAGTAACGACACTGATATCTCGGAGCAGCCTAAATTAGAATTGAAGAATCTGATTCCCAGATTTAACTCGAAAGAAGACGACATGGCTATATTTCTCAAACTATTTGAGAGACAATTAAAATTTTTAAAAGTACCTGATAACCAATGGGTTGCATATTTAATTGGAGCCTTGCCAAGTGACTTAGCCACACTCATCGCTAGGGAATCCGAAGAAGAAGCGCAAGACTATACGCATGTCAAAGAAATGCTTTTGAAGAGATTCAAACTCTCCGCGGAAAAATTTAGACAACTTTTCCGGCAACACAAGAAAGTTCAAGAGAACACATGGAGAGATTACTTTTTTGAAATAAAAAGTTATTTCGAAGGATGGTTGAACGAATTGAAAATTGTCAACTTTCAACAGTTAAAAGACCTAATCATATCTGACCAAATTAAAAGACATGTACCTCCCGAAACAAGAGAACACTTCATGCATGAATGGTCAGAATGGGTGTCACCTTCAGACTTAGCTGACAGATTGGATGCTTATTTCCTCATTCGAAATACTACTTCAGTAAAAAAGACTGTCAACTCAAAAGAAAATTCTTCTAAATCTTACGCTCCAAAAAGAAATTCATATGATAGTAGATTTGATAAAACCAACCAAGCCGGTCCTACTTCATCTTTCAATAGAGGTGATAAACTGAAAACTGATGACAGATCAGATAGGCCATCTGTATCTTGTTATGGTTGTGGTAAGCCAGGGGTTACAAAACCCAGATGTCCAAATTGCAAACCAGCAGTGAATAAGGACTCAGCAACTTTTAGCAACATCAGTTTGCATTCATGCTCTTTAACTCCAAATCAAAGTGCGGTGTTGAAGTTAGCTGTAAATGGCATATGGGGCACTGCATGCGCCGATAGTGGAGCCAGTCATTCAATTGCTGGCGAAACCTTGTATCTCCTTTTACAAAAAGAAGGAGCCAATTTCCAAAAGACTCAAATCACTATGTCCCTCGCTGACGGCCATAAGTCCGAGGTGGAAGTCTACACAACCAGTGTAGTTATCAGACTTGAAGAACGTGTAATCCGTACACAATTAATAATTTTGCCTTATGCTAAAGGAAACAGAACACTTTTGGGAATGGACTTTTTACAGAAAGCTGGCATTGTTTTAAACCTGAAACATCGCAACTGGTTCTTTAGTGACTCACCCCATCGAACCTACGATTTTGTTAAAGAAGCAATTATTCAAGAAGTCCAAAGCAGACCTAACCTTGAGGAAAATACATGCTTACTGCGTGATGATGAAGGTAAATGTCTAACGCTTGACCAGAAAAATGAACTGGGAACATTGCTAAAAAAGTACGAAACTGTGTTTGAACCAGGGGGAGAGCCCACTCCTTTTATGGAACACCGTATCAACACCGGAAATAGCCCTCCTGTTTCGGTGCCTCCGTATAGATTACCTCCAGCAAAGAAAGAAGTTCTTAAGCAGGAACTTGATAAACTTTTGGAACAGAACATCATAGAAGAGTGTGAATCTCCGTATGCAGCCCCTGTAGTGCTCGTTCCAAAACCGAACGGGAAAATTCGGCTTTGTATCGATTATAGAGGCCTCAATGCTACGACAGTGGCCGACTCTTATCCGTTACCTAGAATGGATGACCTGCTTCACGAAGCGAAGCACACACCTTTTATGACAACTATAGATTTACAATCAGGTTACCACCAGGTGAATGTTTGTGTTTCTGACAGGGACAAAACAGCATTTGTTTGTCCATTTGGAACTTTTCGCTACCTTCGAATGCCTTTTGGTTTGAAAACGGCCCCAGCCACATTTCAGAGACTTATTGACAAATTTCGCAGTGGCCTAAGTGACATTCTTATACTTTCTTATCTTGATGACATCATAATCCTGTCCGAAACCTTCGAAAAACATCTTACTGACCTCAAAGCTGTATTTGAGAGACTTTTACTATTCAAACTACATGCAAATCGTAGTAAATGTAATTTTGCTTGTGATAGGGTAAAATACCTTGGACACTACATCACAAGTTCAGGCGTGGAAGTAGATCCTGAAAAAACTTCTGCTATCAGAAAGATGCTTCCTCCCAAGAATGTAAAGCAAGTGCAGTCATTCCTTCAAACCTGTTCGTGGTTCAGACGATTCATACCTAATTTTTCAGAAGTAGCCAGACCTCTCAGCAACCTTACAAAGAAGAATAGAATCTGGTCTTGGGAGAAGAAGAAGAAAAGTCTTTTCAAACTTTGAAACAACTTCTAACAAGTCCTCCTGTTTTGAAACAAAGTGATGCCACGAAACCCTACATTCTTCGCACTGATGCTAGTAATCATGCCATAGGAGCTGTCCTCTTGCAAGGTAAAGGCGAAGAAGAGCATCCTATAGAGTATGCAAGTCGGTTGTTAACTGCTGCTGAGAAAAATTACTCAACCACCGAACGAGAAGCTCTCGCCGTGGTTTGGGCACTTAACAAATTTCGAGGTTACATTGAGGGCCAAGAAATTACCGTTGCATCCGATCACTAACCCCTAAAATGGCTTCTCACCTTAAAATCGCCTTCAGGTAGACTAGCAAGGTGGGCTCTGCAACTCCAATCATACAACCTGAAAATGGAATACATTCCAGGAAAAGCAAATGTCATAGCTGACTTATTATCCCGTCCCGTATGTGGACACAAGGAAGAGTTCTGTGAAGTGTGTAGCGTGACTATCGACATGCCTAGTCGTAGCACTGCAGACATACGAGCGGAACAACTGAAAGATGGAGATATTAAGAAAATAATTGAATCCTTTGAAACCCTTGTGAAAGATGAAAACTACGCCAATTGGACGAGACGTGGATACATAATGAATCAAGGACTTTTATATCGGTACTCTCCTGACTCCGAATCAGAAGAAGCCCAGCTAGTGATCCCCTCTCATGAGTGGAAAAATATTCTTCAAGAATACCACGACTCCCCAACTGCTGGACACTATGGAGTTGATGGTACGTACCATCGAATCTCTCAGAGATATTATTTCACTGGAATGAGAAAATACATTCAGGAATATATCAAAAATTGCAATGAGTGCAACAGGTTCAAGCCATCAAATCAGAAACCATCTGGTTTGTTACAGACTCCAGTGTACGGTCAACGTTTTGAAACTATCGCCATAGACTTGTTTGGTCCATTACCAGAAACCTCTGACGGTAAAAAGTGGATTCTAATTGTTGAGGATTACGCAACAAAGTGGGTCGAGCTCTTTGCACTGCCCAATGCTACAGCAAAAGAATGTGCTGTCACTCTTCTAGAAGAAGTCTTCTTGCGATATGGCCTACCCAGGCGTATTCTCAGCGACAACGGAGCACAGTTTGTCAGTGCAGTCATGCAGCAAGTGTGTTATCTGCTGGATATAAATCAAGTGTTCACTCCAGTTTACCATCCACAAGCCAATCCAGTGGAAAGGAAAAATAGAGATTTAAAGCCTCGACTTGCAATCTTAGTTGGAGATGATCACACACAATGGGCCGATAAACTCCTATCTATTCGCTTTGCAATGAATACCCATAAAAGTGAAACCACCAATCAAACTGCAGCTTTTCTTCAGTTCGGTCGAGAACTTCGGACCACTGATGACATAAACCATGACATCAGAAGTGTGATCCAGAATGATAACTTTGTATCGGAGATTACTCCATATCTAAAAAGATTCGCCACCCTGACGAAACAAATAAAGGAACGTGTGGAATCGAAACAAGATTATCGTAAGAAATACGCAGATAAAAGTCGTATGCCAAGCCATAAATTCAACATAGGTGATAGTATTTGGGTTAACAAACATCCTTTGAGCAGTTCTGCCCGACAACGAACGTCAAAGTTTATGCCACGCAGAGATGGTCCCTATGTTATTCTGAGCCAACGATCTCCAACCACATTTGAAGTGGCAAATCCTGAAGATCCCGATGTTCCTATTGGAGTCTATCACACCTCAGCTTTACGTCCTCATCAAGATCTATCATCTAAGCCTCTAAAACCTCTTCGTAAAAGAGGCAGGCCAAGAAAGACAATTCCTGGACCTTCGCCGAGGCGGCGTCAGGGCCAGAGGGGGAGACTGTAACAGTTCCCATAACTTTGACTGAACTGCTAGCGCCACCTGCGGCGCCGCGTGAACTTTATAACTTTATTAGTTAGTACTATGTAGTTCGTAGCCAATACAACATGTAGTAGTTCTTCCTCTTTTTCATTTGTGCTCGTCTGTCAATTAAGTGTTAAGTGTATTTTGTGTACTTTCCTATGATGTCTTCTCAGCTGTGTGAACCCTAAAAATAAAGGTTTTCTAATAAACCTAAACGAGATGTGACATTATTATTGCAAAACCACCCCATGCATAATCATTTTGGCGATGGGGAAGCGTCACAAAATAACTATTTTTTTAAAAAAATTTCGTTTCTTGAATCATTTAACGTGGATCTCTTTTTAGATTAAGTATAGTTTAAATTGATCCAATGAGACAAAGTAAATATCTAATTCCAAGTTCATATATATATATATATATATAAACCAATTATAATAATGACTCTGCAAACTTTTTAGACCTACAATTAATTGTTAAGAATATATAATATACTAATTAGTAATATGTTATATAAAAAGACTCTTTTGATTTTAACATTATTAAAATGACATTTGGGATAACCTACATCTATCTATTTTTAGAAATATCGTCTTAAATTTTATAAAAAGAAATAACGATTTAGTCACAGATAATGATGTTAAGCAAAATAATTTTAAGCTATTCTGAAATAATTGCTTGGAATACAACAACCCAAGTAATTTCATTTTTAAATATATTTCTAAATTATTTCTCTAATTCTCCTTTTTAATGTTTAAGTATTATTCTTTCTTTTTTCTTCTTCTGTTTTTAATTATTTTCAATCTGTTTTTGTTTGATTTGTTTAATTACAAAAAAAAAACTATCCAGGTGGCGCCACTATTTTTTGCTTCTGGTTTTACCAACTTAACACGTCATTTTTAACGGTCATTTAGCGTGATTGCTCTGGTACGTACAGTTCTTTTTTCCACTCTCCGGTTATTTGCATTTTTTCATGTAGGTTTTTGCTTCATTATTCCTTTTCAAAATTATTTTTATTTGTATTTTGTTAAGATTCATTTCCTTTCATATTTTCTATTATTTTTATTTTATTTTTCTGTTGGTTGCAAATGACACGTGGTTGCTTTTAGGCCTAACTTTTTAATATGGGTATGTTTTCCTGTTATGTATAAAATTTCTGCTGAACAGGGGAAGGTTGGATCCATAAAATATATTTAACCCTAATTTTGCTGGTCCTAATTCAGCAACAGCTTTAGAAATCATAATAGGTCTTCATTTTAGTCTATTGACTCTTTTGGTTTCTTACATTTTAAAGTTCTAATTCTGTTCCATGTTATACATACGCTTAGTTAATTCTTCTACAATAGACTTTTCCATCATTTTTAAAGTTGTGTTTCTTGAAATCTGGTTTATATCTTCTAGCTTTTTTAGTGATATAATTTTGTATTATCAGTTTTATCATGCGATGTATTTCTTTCATTTTATGTTACTATATATATATATAAGTAAAACAATACAATATTAAAATGAACTATTTAACCTAAAGGCTTTCTTTGAAATTGTTAGTGAAATGTTAGTGAATTTAAGGGTATTACTTTTGGTTTTCGTAAAACGTCGTCATACTACTTCGAAAAATATAAGAACTAAGCACGGAATAAACTATAATGAATGGAACTTAAAAACCTTGAAAGAGAAATTTAATGACTTGAACACCGTAAACAAGTTCAATACAACAAAAACGCAGATTAGTCCTTGAATTATACTAATTTGAATCATAGAGGAAGATTCTGAATCGATACTTTAGGAAATACGCTTCCTAGTTCTCCAAATGAATGAGTTTGAATGTCCGTTTTCCAAATACATGAATAATAACTAATTCAGAAACCTATTCCTGCAATGGAAATTTAGGTTCCGACTTAGCTCAATTTAACTCTTGCATAATATCTTTATTAATGATGTTTTTATCTAGTTAATCATGCTTTTTAAAGTAATTTTTCTCGATTTAAAGTGAAATTATGCTTTTTTACGAGCATTATTGTTTTTATTTGACTTTCTTATTTATAATTGCACAATAGACATAATCTATTTTTTTACTTTGAAAAATTCGGTACACCGCATCAAAACTCGCTTCAAATGTATATTTTAATTATTATATCACTTTAAAAGCACTTAAGAAATTAGACATATTCTAACTACAACTGCATACTGTCTGCGACGTCGCAGCTTCCCTTATTAATCCATCCTTATTACTGCACGCGACAGCAGACTCTAACAGTATTGTATTAGTATCACTTCGAATTATGATTCCCTGAGGCTTGAGAAATCATCTAACAAACCTTTTCGTAATGACGGACTCTGAATTAACCGATGCACTATAGACTGCTTCTGTTAAAACATGAATTAATCAAAATGATATTTCGACTAGTGTTTTGGAAAGTTGTAAAATAACTATAAAGATTTTTTAAATACCTTTGGACATTTAATGTTAAGAGGGATATTGTTGATCATTTCAAGTGAAAATATCATTAAATATATTTATTCATTAATATAGTAGATACAATTAGCAAACACTGCTAAATTATTTCGTAAATACGACTCAACTAGTTCTCTTAATGCATATGTTTTATAGTTAAATACACTCTCTGTCTTTTAAATCTTCGCCATTCAATTAACGAAAAATAATTAATACAGGCAAGTATTTCAGTAAAATAATTAACCAATTATTATTATTGGTATTAATCTTTAATTTTTTTTTTCATATGATAGACACAATACTTTTTTCTTTTATTCAAGGACGTTTTGAAAATATTTTTGTTCTATTATTTTTTTACTGATATCAGTTGACAATATTTTTCTCTAGTTTTTATATTAATTAAATTCGTAATTGCAAAACACGTATTATAAAAAGTATCACATTTGCAGCTATACTTAAATTTTATTTAGTAATGAAAATGTTTTCAAATTTTTGCTAATTATAAAGTGAAATTATGAATATTTGTAAACCAACATAACTTTTGAATAATCTGCTTTGCTCATATCTGCTCATGCTGCCTTTATTTCTTGTTTTTAACCGAACTTAATGCATTCATGACAAGTTTTATATTCCATGTCAATTGTGTTTTGTAACTGTAAGAACTTGAAAAGTAAAGACAAAGGGATAAAATAATTTTTATTTAATAACTACCTAAATAAAAATGATACAAAAGTTTCTTTATCGGCTCAGATAAATAGTACATACAGGGTGGTCCCAAAATCATGGTACAAACTTTAAGGGTAGGTATAGGACAGGGGTCAGCAATCTTTTTGCTGTGGCGTGCCAAACCATTTTACCAATATGATTCAGCGTGACACACAGTAGGACATTTTTGAAACAGTTCGATTCGCGCGATAATGCATGCTAAGTCAGAGAATAGAGGCCAATAATATAGATTTACAGTTTTATTACATTCTAATTTTGCTTCATTTAAAAATATTACCTAACCTATAAGTAAACAGCATAAAATATAAACATTTCTTCAACAAAGACAAACAAATTACTATTGTACATATATTATGTATTTTTAAGCATATTTATTAAAATAAGAAATAGACAACATGAAATATAAGTTCATTATAGTTAAATAAAAATTTTAATGCGAATCTAGTGCTTGCACCGCTCTAGTTTCACATAGTAAAACCAGGGGTGTAATTTTCGACTTTCAATTTGACACGATTCTGAGCATTTAGTTCTTAAACAATTTCTTTGTGAACTCGAAATATTTTTCATGTGAGGAAAGAGTTTTTACTCGAATATGTAGAACAAAAAGTGGAAAGTAAAATACATGCAAATTTCTCTCTACAAACAATTAAATCTCTCCAGTAATACCATTCTATAATTTACAAAATAATTGTAAAATTTTCTTTTAGAGTTTTCTTTCAGATTTTTTCGTAATACTGTAAATGTCAATTATTTTAGAGATGTTTGTAAAATATGGTTCATTGCAAATTTATCGATTTTCATCCACTCAAAAATGGACACGCGTGCTATATGTTGCCGACCCCTGGTACAGGACATTGTAACAATCATTTATTGTATAGGAATGTATGGGAGCAAGATACGTGGGGAGGCACAAATACAAGAAATAAGAGACGAAAGGAAAGGCAAAGTGTTTATTGAAAGCATCGTTGACAAGTATAATGTTTACAATAACTGTTCAAAATTGTGTCCACCAAGAGAGATACATGCTTGCCAGCGTCAGTGGAGTGATTGGCATTCACGTTCTAAGATGCCAGGCATTTCACGCACACCAGGTATTTCACGCAGCTTCAGATATTCGAGCAACAAAATCCTCATCTGAGTCAAGTGGAGTCGCATAAACAAGATTCTTCAGATTATCCCATAAAACGTAATGGAGACTCGACACAAATCAGGAGATCAAGGTGGCCAACCATGCCTAATCCATGCCTAAGCGTGGCTGATGTCAGAGCATGTCGTTTTGTTTACGGTAAGTCCTTCCCCCTCAGATTCGGCGAGAAGCTGGGCCAAAAAGTTGCACGGAAAATTTACGTGTGATACCGCCTTTAGTTGCCCACACATGAGATTTGTGCGGATTAAAAACACCTTCGCATGTAAATAGCATATAAGCATCTATAAATAGCACATGAGTGATGAAGTCCGGCTACAGGGCACATTGCTGTGCCACCCAATGGCAGAGTTTCAGGAGGAGAGGATAAACTGCTGGATTCAAAGCTTGTACTCCCTGAAAATAGAAGGGGTCAGAACAATTTTCATTAAACATTCTAAAAATGGTCTGATGACTCACACTTACATTATGAGCAAAAGCTCTTGTACTTGACATGGGTCTATCAGCCACAACGTTCAAAATGCTTTCTTCCAGGCTAGGACTGCGTACAGCTCTTCGTCGACCAGCATCATGTCTGGTGACGAGAAACAAACTTGTTTCACGAAGTTGAGATGTAACCGCTGAAAACTTCTGTGATCCGGCATTCATCCATCAGGAAGTTGTGTATGATACATACGTAGCGCAGCTCTGCTATTACCATTTGCATGGCCGTACATGTAATGTATGCCTGCTTTTTCGGTATACACATAAAGTCTCCCATCGTAGACGCAGCACAATTGCGAATGGCGCTTTTTCCTGCCCTACTAAGATGAATCATGTTGATCGGCGACTGGAAATCTACTGCTCTCTACTGGCGACGCAATCAACCAATAATTGCATTTCTATTTTCTTTCATTTCCCCGGTTTGCGTAGCTCCACGTCACTTGCACACATACATTCCTATACAATAAATGATCGTTACATTGTCCTTTATCTACCCTTAAAGTTTGTACCATGAATTTTGGACCACCCTGTACATCCCGTTTATACAAGGGTCTTCCGGAGAAAAAAAAATTCTTCAGTTATATAAAAAGAAAAACATAACATTTATTTAGAAAATCTATTTTATTATGTACCTGAAACATACTGCCCTTCTTTATATAATCCTACTTCCGTTTAAACATTTGACGTAGCTTTTCATCCCCCTCTTACATTCTTCTGTTTCCAATTCATTAAGCTAAATGCTCAAAGTTAACAGTTATTGTGAGACTCCAATAAGACTATGGTGAAACATCCAAAACATTAGGCGAAAATTGCTTTCTGTAGGAATTGTGCTTCTCAACGACAATGCCTTTCCCTCAAACTGCTGTTGCAACTCAAGAATTGTTAGATAAGTTCAGGTAGGAAATTTCTAATCACCCACCGTATAGTCCAGACTTTGCTCCCAGCGATTAATGTCTTTTTTCTCAGTCGAAAGACTTTCTGGGAGATTGGAAAGGATAATGAAAATTCAGTGACCCCTTAGCTTAATGCGCTTGTGGCAGAAGAATATAACATGGAAATTCTAAGGCTCGCGGGAAAAAATGTGACAGAAGTAATTATGTAGAGAAACTTCATGCATATAACAAAATTGTTATTTCCAATAAATATTATGTTTTTCATTTGAACAATTTTCTGCATGTTATTAGTAAAAAAAAATTATGTGAAAAATAATATCCGATTGTATTTTTTAATTGCATAATATTTATAATTTGCATTACTAATTACATAATAAGCCCATTATTACGTAATTAATAATATGCAGTTTTTGAGTAAATATGTATTTAAAGTTTTATAGTTTTTATATAGAGAGAACGAAAGTGAAGGAGTTTGAGAATAATTTTCATAGAAGATATTTAATAATTTATCTTCCTTATATGTGGTGAAATAAGCAACCTTAGGAAAATTTCTAATAAAATGGAAATTATTTGTTAATCTTTGAATAAGATAGAATTTTCAATAAGATTTAAGTAAATGGTTTTTTTATTATTTTATTTTGCCCTTGTGGGAAACGTGTTTCGTAAGGATAATTTTTAAGTAATATATTAATTTAAATTTGTAAAAATCTCGATTTCCATAATAAATTCTAAATTTGTTTACACATTTTGAGTAACTACAATAGCTTAACATTATGATTTTTCAAAAAATTTTATAAGGAAAAAGTGGTTAAAATACTCTATCCAATTAAATGAATTGTTATTTTAAATTTCAGTAATACCACAAACTAAATTGTTATAATCTCTTAGAATAAAATTTCCTTTTTTAGTTATAAATTGGTTTTCTAGTAACTGGTAAGAAACATATGTCCATCGATTATTCTCTAGTACCCTCACAATTAAATCATAATATTTTCATTCAAAAGTTTTGCAATACTAACAAATACAAATACTTTGCCGCAATTCTAACAAAAGCTGCTGTGACTAACTTAAGTAAATGTAAGAAACTTTCTTCTTTAGTAAAATATCCTAGAACCATTTGAACAATTTCCTTAATTCATCGCAAATCATAAAACAATTTAGTTTAACACAAATTGCAACTTTAACTATTTAGGAAAAGTTACTTTTACAGTGGTCCTTTTATTTTATTTCGTGGAACTTTCTCTAAATACCTTTTGAGACATTCTAATAAAAATTTAAGGTATTTACCAATTAAGCACATTTTATGTGTGTTTATTGGTATTGTAAGCCTTCGTAATGTAAATACGACTCTTATTCGATATAGTAATGTACGAAAAGACATTACAATAGTTAGTACTTAGATTGTTTCAATTAGTTATATGTGCTCAAAATAATGTGTGCTTAGACTTCAATTAACATATTCAGTAGGAGAATTTCTGCATTGAACAACTTAATTTTTACAACGAAAGAGATATGTATCCATGTTTTATATAATGCAAGTCTCATAAAAAGAGATTTTTCTCAACTAACATTGGTTTCAAAGGACTTAATTTGTTCTTAATTATTTTTACTACAACTGAAATAATGAAACCAGCCGTAATTTTTCTAATTTATAAATTATGATTTATGTATTGTTTATTAATTAATTCAAGAGATAAGTTGTTAATTATCTTTCTTTTAAATAATAAAATTTCGTATGAGACAGTATGTTTAAATAATTGAAAATATTGTAAATTATAAGATATTTAGAACACTTCTGATTAGCACAAATGTCCGATAACGGTCAATAATCTGAAAGAATTGGTTGGAAATTTATCACGAATAACAAGTTTCATCATTCTCTTGCAAAGAATCTTGAAAGAAAACATGACGCTGCCTAAGATTATTTATGTAATCTATGTTCCAAACTATATCTTGCTCTAAGTTATCTTATCTATTGTATGATTTTCGGCTATTAACATTGTGTATCAATACATTTTTAGTACATCAAATATATATGCCCTCAAATTTTGTCTATAAAATTAATAATAAAAAGTAGCCATAGTAACTGTTTGCAATAATAAAAAATTCTGCAAAGCATATGCTTATAAATAAATTCTAAATTTCTATAATAATGGTTAATAAGTAGCTAAAATGACAGACAAATAATTGGTATAACAATTTTTATCTGTAAATTACACTGGAAGACAACTTACTAAGTACCTCATTAACTATAAGCAGTGTTTTTTATATTTTAAGAAGTGATGAGTGTCTGGTATAGTGGTTAGTGACGCTGACTGCTGTGCCGTTGGGCCTGGGTTCGAATGCCGGAGAAAAAATGAATGTTGAGGCAAGGGAGTATTCTAAATAACCGTCAAGCCGCAAGTCCTTTCGTGAGGTTGGTAGAAGGGGAAGATTGGTGGGAGACCTCTGGCCCCCATTCCGGGATGCTCTCTCTCAAAATTGAGGTGTAAGTGAATCAAATCGTATTGTCACCTGAATGATGCTCAAAGCTACTACTAACAACAAACGTAAATCTAGTCCCTTATCACGATGGATTTCGTGGACATTCATCTGATGTTACTGTCGATCAGATGGGATAAGTAACAACAACAGAAGGTGCTGAAAAAGAACATTATATTTAAAATATTCCATTTTAAAATTATTTCAAATAAAATCCAAATTTTGAAAACTTTTATTTCCTTGCGTGTATTCATACATTCACAATGTAAGTTTTATGATTTTAAATTTCAGTATTAATAAAGGTTAAATAAACAGTTATGATGTTTAGAACTAATATAAACATTAAAAAATAAATTGTTCATGTAAAGTTTTTAAAAAATGAAAGAAATATTTATGAAAATAAATGACATTCTTAAGGAATTTCTTAAATTTAAGGATTTATGTAATAACCCCACAAATGTCATATTAAACTGTAAATACCAAGTAAATTTTCTTATAACCTCAGTCAATAGCTTCTCTAGTAAGGTACTAATAATAATCTCAGAGCAACTAAAGATCATCTTACCTTGAGAGAAAGATATCTGGTTTCCATCGTATTGCAGAAATTTTGTTCCATTGAAGAAATTTCGTTCCATTCCAAAAATATCTAGTGGGAGCGTTCCTCGGGCTTGTTTCTTACAACTGCTTAAATAGTTGCCTTGCTTAGTTGTCAATCACCTAATCATAGTTCTTTTTTATCGTACTTTATTCAGTTAAAATTAATAAACAATTGCTATTTCCTTATAAACTTAACGTATATAGAAACTATGTTATTCCATATTTAAGAGAAAAGTTTTTTTTTTCAAAGGCTAAATAGTAGCACAAAAATTCTGTTAATTATCAGATAAAAATAAGTAGAAAATTTTATTAAGCTCTTTATAGGCAAGATTATATTCAATTGAATGGGGGGGTGAGATTCAGCTTCAATTCAAATTTCCATTCTGAAATTTCGCTAATGGGAAATTCCACGACATTCTGAAAAGTTTTCTCGACTCTCAAGTTAATGCATTACCTTTCATTGCATATTCATGAACTGGTAAACAGCTAATGCAACGCAGGAACTTTCCCGAGGTACTGCTGTGACATTGTTCTATTAATTCTGCGTGTCACCTTGTATGCAAACGACTGAGTGACTGCGTATTATTTAGGACAGGTAACTGTTTACTGGTGTAACGTATCCACTTAAAATAACTTACAATATTTGAATATTCATTACATTTATTTGATTATTTGTTGGAGTTAGATATGTATGGTATAATTCGAAGTTGATATGATTAATTACACTGGAAAACAAGAAATCTTTTGAGAAATTTTAACAAATTTAATTAATATCTTTTTGAATTTAGAAAATGTTCACAAAAAAGTGCAGTTGGTACTTATATCTGAGATATATGTGTTTAAATATATCACATGATGGTACATTATTGCTTTTAAAAGTGCTTTGATTGTGAGTGATTATGGTTGATTTTACGAGTACCGATTTAAAATAAGCTACATTTTAATTTACATTATAACTAATAAAGCATCATTGCATTGCTTAAAAATGGTTATTTATTTATTTTTTATATTTATTTATTTATTGTTATTAAAATCATAAATATAAGCATCAGAAGACAAGACGCCGCTAACGAAAATAATTGGACAAGCTCTAACTCAGATAAATGAACCTGCTAGTGAGTTATATACATCTCGGTGTCAACATTCAATTACTATGATTACTGTTTGTGTTGCATTTTCAATACTTGTACCCTACATCTGCCATTTTTCTTACAACTTGGATAATATTTTCTAAGTGTTTGTGTGATAGAGTGTTTCATAGTTAACACTTCTTGATCAGAAAAATGTGCTACTTCCTAGCGAATTATCAGCAAAAAGATCATTTTATTTATTTGCAAGTGCTTTTTTTTCAGAATACTAAAGAAAGTGGTTAATGTTCTACTAATAGACTTAAGTCTTGCTTTGACATCCTTGCAACAAACTAAGCTAATTGTTCTTTTATGAAAAGGGATGGCCTGCCATGGGATTCTAGAACAAATGGTTGTGTCAATGAATTATCTTGATAAAAAATGTAGACTAAGATCTATTTAGTTCTGTGAAGTTTCTTAAATGTTCCCCCTTTCTAGGGTTCAATAGATCCATTTTTTTGACAGAGTTGTCGGAGTTTTCTGGAGCTAATTTCTATGCAACGTTCTATATAATACAGAATAAGTTTCGGTCTATAATCAATTTAGAAGAATACCGGGCCGTGGTAGACTAGCGATTAGAGCATCGGTCTCCAGACTGGAAGGCCTGGGTTCGATGCCCGATGCCACCAAATATCCACCGAGTACACACGGAAAACGTGTTCGTTAAATCAGTGGGTCCGAATGGTGTCGCTATCTATCGTGTTCTACCGAGAAAAATCGTGCTGTCACCTTAATGGGCTCAAAGCTAAGGCTAACAACAGGCGTAAAAATTATAGCCCTTAGCCGCGATGCATTTCGTAGACCTTGAACTGATGTTACTGTCGATCAGGTGGCATAAGCAACAACAACAGAAGAATACCGCTAGATTTTGTTTTCCTATTTGATGTCTTGCTTCTAATTTTATCAATGTATTTATTGACCTTAATTGTAAATTAGCTTCGTCAGAAACAATTTGTAGTGTGTGGTGTGTGTGTGTGTGTGTGTGTGGTGTGTGTGTGTGTGTGGTGTGTGTGTGTGTGTGTGTGTGTGTGTGTGTGTGTGTGTGTGTGTGTGTGTGTGTGTGTGTGTGTGTGTTGTGGTGTGTGTATGTGTGTGTGTGTGTGTGTGTGTGTGTGCATAAATAAATTTTAAATAATAAAAGCAAAATAATTTTTTTTTACCTTTAGTTAAGGTTTTTGTTAATTAATAATCCTCGCGAATAATGTCTTTATACTGTTACAAGTTAAAATCTAAATAAGAAAAATGTAAAAAATTAAGCCTTACTTCTCTTTTGACCTATTTTATAAATTTATCATTCAAAAAATGTATGAAAGATCCAAATGTTGAAGTTATTGCCAAATATGTACAACTCAACTGAAAAAGATGTATTTTGAAATATTCCTGTATCATTTAGCATTGAAACCCTTTATGCTTCTCACGTTTTGAGGTTGTCATACAGAAAAAAGAGCGGATTCTTATTTGAAGTCTTCATTCTCTTTTTTATGAACGAATTCATCTGGATCTGTCAAATGCATACAGTTTTCTGTGATCAAACAGCGAAAATTTTAGACATTCGTATTTTAAAGTAAGTTACAAACTTCTGACAGAATATATATCATTTACTTGAAACCCAGTTGCAAGACTCTAGTGTCAATATTTTTTTCATTTAAAAACAAAATGTGAACAATAACGTAGGAACGAAAGAATTTTAAAAGTTTTAAAAAGTTATAGATTATTTCGCTTTAACGTCATAGTAACAAGATACCTTCGGGGATATTCCTCGTTATTTTGAACTCGAGTAAAATAACAGACAGTACTGAAGTTGGTATTCGTCTCCAAACTGACCCTTCATGTCACTTAAGAGAAAAAAGCTTCAGTTCAATAGAACATTTAATAATTCCCATTACTCTATATCAGGGGGTCGTCAACAAATGGTAAGCTTCTAAATTTCCCGCACGGTATAATTCTTAATGGCACACTACACGTCACTACAAATTGATGAATTTTTGAGAAAAGTTGATAGCTTCGAAACAGAACTTCTTGAAATAACATCTTCAGAGTTATGGAAAGCGACATTTGTGGAATTACGAAAAAATCCGGATGATAACTTTAACGTAGTGCTTCTCAAACTCTCAATATTTGTGATCCAATATTCAATCATAATTTTCATCCCTCCTTTTCTATATAATAACATTGGATTGAATTCAAAAATACTATACTTTGACACAAAATCTACTATACAACTTTAATCTCTTGAGAGCCACGTATATAAGCGCCTCGCTCAGCCAAAGCGTTGATTGCCCAGGACGTATATATAGGTCTTTCCAAAGTACGATCTTTTCTGTGCAGTGTTATTCATAAAATTATTTCGAAGGCTTTGGAATGCAACAAAATGACTTTTACAGCATTTGCAAAGGATTTAGTTATTTAAGAGGATTTGCTTATTTATTTCCCCCCCACAACAACACACACAAACAAACTCCAATACATCACAAAAGCATTGGGAGTGAATCACGTATCTTTTAATCGGTCATAAAAGAGTTAATTATGAACCGTACAAATTATCAAGATAAGTGTTAATTTTATGTATATAATTTTATATATAAGCCCGGAGTCACAATAATAATTATTAAACTTGTTCTTAACTTAGTATTGCTAAATTAACTATAAAAATACATTGTGCACTATTGATTCATTTATAAGTGTATTATATGAGTGTAAATGTGTATTTATTTCTTATTATGTTAGACAGTATTTTGTTTGTTTACTTTCAGTAAATTAATATTTTTTTAAACAATCTTGTTTTTGACTTTCAATATGCACGCGCCCTCTTCGTACAGTTATCACGCCCTCTAAAGGGAGCGCGACTCATGTTTTGAGAATCACTGCTCTAATGATAAATCTACAGGTATTTTAATGTATTGGATGTCGTTTCTGAATAGAATTTAATTGACAAAAAATTGCCATGCACTTTGCCTTCTACTTTTTGATCTACATACTTATGTGAAAAAATCCACATGGAAATTCTTTTACAACTGATTTATCAGAATTGTGTCAAGTTGAAAGTCTCAAATCATACAATTGATATTGTGGTATGAAATAAACTATAAGGGACAAGGCTCGCATTCAAATATTTTTCATTTTCTATATTGAAGGGAAATACTTATAATTTTTATGTTATTTTTTTTCTTATTTTAATAAATGTGTTAATATAAAAGATATAAAACACACATAATATATGTTCCTTTTAACTTTTTAACTACGTTTAAAGAAATAGTTACATTTGATGCGTTTTTTATTTTTATGTTAATAAATATCTTTAAATGAGAGATACAAAATTATTTATAATAAATTGTTTAAACTTAAATAACTAAAAACCCTTTTTACCTCTGTTCCAAAATTCTGCATGCATTATCGTGGGACTCGAAATTTTTCAAATATTTCCTACAGTATGACACGCTGATGGGTTGCTTCAAGGCTGCCAACCCTTGCTCTAAATGGCGATCTTTGTAGAAGTCTGTATATCCATGACTTAGATCAAACAAAATATGAAAAATTGAGTAAATGCAAATAAACGACAT
>BMAO01010525.1:0-33786 GCA_019973975.1 Trichonephila clavata | reverse complement strand
TCTGTTTCACAGAGAAATGAATCAGAAATCTTTCTTGAAAATAAGCTTAATAGTTTAAATAGTTTAAATACAGAAATAAACTTTATCTGTTTACAAGATATTAATGGTTTTTATATATAATATTAATATGAAAAATGTGAATTTACCATTAATCCCTCATAGAAAATTATACTTTAATTCTTAGTACAAACGTCCCTAGTATAACACGGTTAATTTGTACCGTGCTATAGGTGGTGGTGAGTCTTTTTGTTTATTTTTATCATTATTTTATTTATTTGTTAAATTAATTGTGTATGTACATAATATAATTCAGGGCAATATGTACCGTGTTATACGAAACTTTGAAATAATATAAATCAAACCGATGTGTACCGTCTTATATCGAGTGAGTAAAGGAATATTAACGTCACACTGTTCAGCTATACAAGGGATTTCAGCGACGGAACCTCGTAATTTTGAACCATGGCCAAGTGACGAGGGCTACAACTGAGCTGGCAACCCCTCTCTCCTAAACTACAACTACCACACTCAATGGCAGAGGACGTTCTGTAGTGCTCTCGACAGATTTTGTGAGATACGGAATAGCAAGCATAATGCGCGATCAACACACATCGAACCAGACAGCTCCGATCCTTTTGTCTAGCGGTAAGTTCGCGTTTACGAATCGGAGGTACCAGTTCAATCCTCGATAGATTTACGTGCATCACTCCCCTACACGGTGGGTCTTCAGTGGTACTGGGCTCGAACTCATGACACGTCAACCCCGAGTCCTTTACCTTGATCACTAGGCTACAGCGGCCACCCGTGTTACGTTGAAATCAAGTCATTAGGTGTAAAATTTTATGATATCTGAGATTTCGTTCCAATAAACTATACAAATGAAAAAGTAAGTTAACTTGAAGTTTTTAATCAAAAACGAAATAAAAAATATGAAAACACAAAAAACTAAAAAATACGTTCAAAAAAATGATTGATTATTTATATAATATAAATAGAAACGGCTTATTAGGATCACAAAATCAATTTCATCCTCACTCCACCATAAATTACAACTAATCTATTCTTTCTCTGAAATTTATTTAAAACTCTTCTAACTAGTTATTTCTCCATCAATACGAAAACTACCTGACGTAGTTACAGTTACCTATCTGTTTCGATCTTACAATTCTTTCATAATTTCTCTGTAAGGAGCTAACAATATTGTTTCTATTTAAAACAAGTAAACTTCCACTTGTAAATTAAACACCTCGGGAAGTATAAATTAACATTTAGTTAATACCTTGGATTATAAATTAACACTTTGTAATATTAAATTGGAAATTAACTTAAAAAAACAATTTTTAAATATTAATATACTATGCATACATACACACACGTATATATTACAATGATATGCAGTTCTTTGGTTATCTTGCTTGCTAATAAGGACCTAAACCACATTAAGAAATATGGTTGCTTCTTTCTCAAAAGAAATAACAAAAAAACAGGGAATTCAAAGTTCGGCTAAAGTAGAACATTAGCAGTCAATTTAGAATAAGTGAAAAGACTAAAATGACATGGAAATATTTTTTATGAAATTCATTGCTTTCTTAGACATGTTCAGATCTTATTCAACATTAAAAAAAAACATCTTAGCTATGTTTTACAAGTTTATAAATGGTGTGGAAATTTTTTAGAAAAACTGCCTAAATTGAAATACAGAAATTAAAATTTTTAATGTTAGGTATTTAACAGTTAAGTTTTATTTCTTGTGATCACCATTTGTCATAAATTATTGCATCCTTAATTTAATTGTAGTTTTAAATGATTTAATACTAGTTTGGTATCTTTTTAAAATAAAAGTTCTCTCTAGATATTACTGAATCTTAGAATCAATTGCGTTATATTTCCTGAAGCATGAAATCAATGTATTAAAATCTGTAAGTAGTTAACTACCTTCTTCATTTTAGGTTGAAAGGAATGAAATTCATACAATGATAAATAGTTTAATCAATGAATGTGATTTAGTTACAACAATTTGCAAATGTTAAGTTTGGTCAAACTCCTAAAGTAAAAAACGACTCATTTTCCCATTTTTTTTGTCAAATGCGTTAATTTAATATAATATATATATATATATTATATAATATATATATAATATATATATATATATATATATATTATTGCCTAACGATGTACTGGTCTTATTCTTCTCTTGTGGATTGCATTTTTTCATGTAAGTTTTTGCGTTGTTTTTTCTTTTCAAAATTATTTTTTCTTTTCATCTTTTTAAGAATCATTTCCTTTCATATTTTATATTAATTTTATTTCATTTTTCTGTCGGTTGCAAATTACACGTGGTTGGTTTTAGGCCTAACTTTTCAATATGGTTTTGTATTGCTATTATGTCGAAAATTTCTGCTGTACGGGGGAAGGTTGGATCCATAAAATATTTTTAACCCTAATTTTGCTGGTCCTAATTCAGCAACAGCTATAGAAATCATAACAGGTCTCCATTTTTGTCCATTGACTCCTCTGGTTTCTTACATTTTAAAAGTTCTGACTATACATACGTTTATTCAATTCTTGTACAATATACTTTTCCATCATTTTTTATAGTTATGTTTCTTGAAATCTGGTTTGTATCTTCTAGCTTTGTTAGTGGTATAATTTAGTATTATCATTTCATTATACTGTGTATTTTTTTAGCATCTTATGATACTATATATATATATATATATATATATCTTCCTTTTTCTTATAAATCTCGTCACGTATATAATGACTGACTAAAGTTAACAAAGGATTAAAATTCCTTAAATAATATAAAATCAATCTTAAAATCAATTTTATAATCGAATCACAAAAAATATTTCTAACAACGATAACCGAAGCATTTGAGCTCCTTGTGTGCCCCCATTTTTTTAATAAAATGCTTCTCAATAGTCTCCGCTCATCCCGTTTTCGAGAACTTTCATTACGTTCCAAAAATCGGAAACCCCTTGCCTTCTGCAAACGACTGTTCATTATACCGGAAAAAAGACAAACGCGTTTTCGATGATTGTCAACAACTTCAGGGACAGAAATCAGTGATAAATTTCCGACGAAGAAGTAATTACGAAAAATTTTCTCCGCCACCCCTTCTCTGTCCCGAAATAAACAAGGAAGAGACAATAAAATAATAATAAAAGGGGATATTAGAAAAAAGAGGGAGAGAGAAGCACATGGAGGACTTTGGCAGGAATATGGGCGCTGGAAAATTGCTCGAGTTACTAATGACTCAACAGGAAAAGACTGTTAATACATTTAACTCTTGAATCTGTTCCGGGAAGCATCATTAGGGGGACCTAATCTGAATATTATGACTTTCAGCTGGTCTCTCTCCACCCCCACCATCACCAGGGGGCGCGTGCGTTGCCCCAGTCGCAAACGATTTTAAAAACGGTTTCCGCCTAGAACTAACGATGCTGTCCAGACATTGAAAAATAAGAGAAAAAGTGTTCATATATTGTCGAGTAAATCATTGTGCTTGCTCTGTTTAGTTATGGACTTGATTTATTAAATACAAATTAAACGTTTAATCACGTACTAAGCGCTCATTTACGAAATGTTAGGTTTAGGTTATGTCTTAACATGAACGATTTGTTTGATAGGGTTTTTTTATTCTTTTCTTTCAGATTTTTAATGGATGAGTCAAACGAAAAATGTCTATATGCGTTTAAATATCGTTAGCATATTGTTAAAAAGTAAGAAACTGGATAAAATTTTTCATAAGGAAAGTTATTCCAAAATCTGAACAATCTGCTGATTTCATTAAGTATAGTGCAGCGTTTCTGAAACTGTGGGAAGCGCCCCCCTGGGGGGGGGCGTGATAACTCTACGAGGGGTGGGGGCGAGCGCATTGAAAAGTCGAAAACAAAAGATTATTTTAAAAAAATTATTAATTTACTAAAAGTAAACAAACAAAAAACATTCTGACATAATAAAAAATAAAATACACATTTACATTGATATAATACATTCATAAATGTATCAGTATTGCACAGTGTATTTTATAATTAATTTAACAATACTAAGTTAAGAACAAAATTTCCAATTATCCATGACCCCAAGAGCTTGTCATACATAAAATTATATATAAAAATTAACTCTTATCTTGATAATTTATACGGTTTATAATTAATGCCAAAACTGCTCCCCAGTGCCACCATTTTTCATGTAGGCGCACGTATGTGATGTATTAGGGGGGGGGGGAGAAAAGAATAAATAAGCAAACTCTCTGAAATAAGTAAATCCTTCGCAAACACTTTCAAGTTCCTTTCATTGCATTCCAAAGCCTTCGGAATAATTTTATGGATAGCAGAGCACAGAAAATATCGTACTTTGGAGAGACGTATATATACGTCCAGTGCCATTAATGCTTTGGCTGAGTGAGAGGTTTATATTCGCCAGTAGCACTTAAGTTTTAACGTCAAAGCATAGTATCATTGAATTAAATACATTGTTATTGTATGGAAAGGGACGCGATGAAAATTATGATTGGATTTTTTTTTCATTGAGAACATTTATAAACCTCATGCACCACACAATGTATCACACTGGGACTTACAACACAAAGAAGGAAATATTACAACACAAACATCCATTCCTTATCCGGGATTCGAAGTCAGTCCCTATGGCACCGCAGTCAGCATCACTAACCACTATACCGGATGGACAGCATGATTGAATATTCGGTCGCAAATATTGAAAATTTGAGGTGCACTGGTATAGTGAGAATTAATTGGTTTTTTAATCATTAACGTCGTACTTCGAAGCAATATTAATGATATTGACAATGGATCTCGCATTTTAAGACACAATCAAGTATTGAAAAGGGCACCTGTGTGTGTGAGATATCACCCCTCTCTCTATATTTATACGCCAATCCAATGTAAGCAATTTGAGCAAGTGCTTAACCATTACTTGCACATGGGGTACACAGAGTGTTCCAATCATTGAAAACCCCTTTTTAAAAAATCAATGGAAATCATATGAGCAATATTGTTTCCGATCCAATCTTTATAAAGCTATTCTTTTTTTCTCATCTGAAGTGTCATCTTAGAAAAAAGGCAGATGTAAATCGTACGAACTTGCCGAAAACAACAATACTGCCTAAATATGCTCGCACTGCTAAAAGTTCACATGTAAAAATGTCTGTGAAACAAATTGTTTATATTTGTTCTTACATTGTTACAACAAATTTTTCTTGTTGTTGTTACAAATTGTTACGTTGTTGTGATCACAAAAAATAATGTGGATATGATATGTTCGGAAAAAAAATTCATATAACTTAAGTTTGCTTTTTTCTATTCGAGAAGCTTCATTAATTTACATAAACTGTTTTATAAATTAAAAGAGATCAAACTCATATAAACATGTTTTTATTTAATTGTTTACCACACATACAGTCTAGTGAAATAATTTATATTTAATGTAAAATACAACAAAAGAAAACTTCATAACTGGAAAATTAACAGACGTACAATATTTGCCAGAGTAACTTTGTAACTCTTTTTTCTCCCTATGTGTAACAAAGGGTTAATGATACGATTTGAACCCACGTCTCAACAGAAACATCGCTGGCCACGCCATAATCATTTAATTAACGCTACTAAAATATAGTCAAAAGTATTTATTTATTTTTGAAAAGGGATTTTTGTTTCTTTGAATCAACTGATTGTTTGCTCTTTGTATACTCTTGTAGTTAAATGCATCAACTTAAAAATACAGTTTGCTTATATTGAAATATTAATTGTTAAATATCTCTAAATTTTAACCACTTTTTTTATAAGTAGATATTTTCTAATAAAGTGAACTTGTACAAACATTAAAAATTTTCGTAGGTGAACTAATGTGTGTTTAAACCTTATTAATGAGTAAAATTTTCAAAATTAAAATTTTTTAAAAATTAATTAAATTTAACACATTTTATATATAAAACATACAAAAAGCAAGATGCAACGGGAAAAACTACAAAAATCAGAGAAATAATATTATAAAGTATTGAATAAATTGATAACGAAATCACGTAACTTGTTTTCGAAATCATTATTCGTTTTAATATGTTATTTCTAATGGAGTGTTTAATAATTAATATATTAACGTCTATACTTTAAACTAAAATAAAGTTATTAACCAGATTTTTCCTCTAGAATAGATACATATATCTCTCTCAGTATATACCTATCATTATTTATTTATTTAAATATAATTCAAATAGCAGCAATAAATCAATCTTTACCAAACTTAGAAATCTTACTTTTAGGATTTTTTTTTTTTTGAAAGGTGAATAGCAATTTACAAGCTTTTTACGGTATGAACAATATGCAAGATTTGGTAATATATTTCACATTTGACTACAAAATGTAATTATATTTCCTGGCACCTATTTTTTTTTTTTTGAAAATTAAGTTTAAATTAATTTCCAAGCTCAGCAAAAACATATTAGTTGACGATATTCCCTAGAAACTTAGTAACATAACGTAATAGAAGTGGAGGAATTGAAACACATTTTTTTATTCATTAAGAAAAAATATAATAATTTGCTTAAGATTTAGATATATTTCTTAAAAATTTTTAATACAGTGGATAGTATTTGTAATGCCTTTCTCTATTTCTTTTTCTACACACAGTACATAGTGCCAAAAAGAACAGAATTATATACCTTTTAAGAATAAAAATTACCTTCTTAATGCTTCCCAGAGCTGTGTTTCGCGTTAACATCCAACAGAATTATCTCGTTCTCAATACAATCACATCAACCGCTCTCCGCCACGCTAAACACAAAACCTAAGAAATTATCTCTTCTTGGTCCAGCAAAACCAAACTAAAACAATGGAACTCGCTTTCCTTAACACAAAATTCCGTCCAGCGCCTTCGCGCTCTAAAACCAAAGGACTCTCTTCCCCCCTGACCGTCTTGTTCGAAGGTCAACAACTTTCTCTCACAAAAATAGTGACCCACCCCCGCAGATGCGGAGAATTGCGCTAGACATTCCATAATCTACCGCCAACAGTAGCCAGACAGTGCAGTATTAAAATTAACCATTATATTATGAATTTCCGTAATTCCAATTAAGCCTTACTTTCTTTCAAATATAGCCTAGTACAATAAATACAGCAGAAAATCTTAAGCATAGTTTAAATTAAAAAACTAAACTTACGGTTATTGAAATCTTCTTATTGGAAAACTTTCTTCATTTATTATATGCTTTTTACTTATACTGCAATAATTAATTTGGCTTATCTTAAAAGAATTATTTTAACGAAGAGTAGACTTGGATAAATAAATTGAACATTATATTTTATAATTTGCTAATATTTTGAATTTTGAAAAAGACTAAACAGTATTAGAAGAAAATGCAAAATTTGATCGATACATGTACATCAATCTATTTACAACACTCCATGGTCTTAATATTTCTATTTGAGCTACTCCCAAGCCCTTCAAAAAACGCTTCTGTTTTTAGTGGAAATCTAGCATTAGTTTTATTTTACGAATCTTCTTTCACTATTATCTGCACGATTACATCTGCTGCTAAACCATTTCTATTTTACCTAGAGAAGTATCAACCATCTTATTTTTAATTTTAACTAAAGACGTTGTTTTTTCCCACCACCGAACGACGTGACTCCCAACGAATCTCTGTCTACAGCAGTTTAGAAGAAAAGGAGCTTCCAAAATGACTCTCTCATTACCGGAATCAGTGACGATTATTTAATTCTTTAAGTGCTCCACTTTGGTGACCGAAAACTTCTAACTAAAAGGTTAAAAATCCCTGCGGCAGCGAACCAAAAACCTACCCCACACCTCCTTTTAATGGCTAATAGGGAAAATTAAAAATATCTTAAGTGCCAATCCAAGTTTTGTTTAACTTACTCTTTTAAACTCCGGGAAACGCTTCGCTTGGGCACTAATTAAGGATACATCGGTGATCGGAGATTGGGAAGAGGAAAGAAAATACTAATAATGAAGGTTTAGTGGAAAGAAAGAAAAAGAAGTAAAAAAGAGAGGTCCCTGCTCTAAACGAAAAGAAGAGTGAAGGGAAAGGGGTATAAAAATTTCGATTTTTAAGGGCTGGTTCATTAATGTCCCCTTGCAGTCTCAGGTGCCGTTTGGGCCTGTAACGGAGAGTTCTAAGAGGGAAAATACACAAACTTTTGGTCTTTCAAGAAAAATGAATACTTACATTCGAAGTGTAGTTCCCCCTAAAATTTATCATATGTATCAAATGCATTGTATCATAAAAACGAAATGCATTTTAGTTTATATTGCTCAAGTTCAATGAAACATAAATACTATAAACTACAATACATAGATGGTGTTTATAATTTACATCTATATAACCCACAATGCAGGTGTTTTCTTAATCAGAATTGGACTGTTTAAATGTGTAGAAAAGATTTAGGCTTCTTTTCAGAATGTGTTAACACTTTTATATGCAATTTAACATTATCAAATGAAAATTTCAAAATGAATTGAATCATAAAATAACTAGAGGATGAAATTTTATTCTACGAAATTATCTATATGGGAATACGTAGTTACAATACTCGCAATGGACTTTGTATCACAAAAAATATTACAATATATAAGCATATTTTTAAAGAAATTTTTATTGTATAAATAAAATGGAAGAAATATCTTAAACGAACAGTTTCAGAAGAAAAAATGTACTTACATCATACTTTTCTATGCAATTTATTTTTGTAAAAACAAAATCAAAGTCTTTCGTTCTCCAGAACACAATAATAGAATTATTTTGATAATGCAAGCATTTAAAAAAAACTCATCATAATCAAAGGCTTGAAAATTCTTAATTTCTAACAAAAATTTGTTCAAAATCGAAATCAAAACTGTGATTAACATTATCATCCACAATTCTAACTACCAATTTCTTGGTACATGACTTATTTCTTTTTAGAATTTGTTTGCAATGAACTATAACACATAATTTAAATTGGATATATTCTATTTAAGAAATAAAAAAAATAATAAATCATTATTTTAAGCAAATATTTATAAAAGTACAGGTAATTACATATAATTTTCCCAGCAGGATAACACGTATTTTTAGAAAGTTTAAATTTAAATACATTTTCAATATACTTTTCGAAAATACTTCTTTTCTTATCCTATTAAGTAATTAACGCATGAATTTAAAATTACATTTAATTAATATTTTTACAGAAGGATATAAATCAAATAAAAAATTTAAAATGAAATGTAATTAAAATTATTTTAATGGATTTTTAATTTTTTTTCCTTTTAATTAGCTAAATTACATTATAAATAAAGCCAGAGATAATATGTTAAACAAAATCTATGTGAAAAAAGTGTATTATTTTTGCAAAAATAGGCAAAAATTAAAAATTACTGCAGCTATAGAATCTTCTTTTTAAAATATTACTTATGCATATTTTTATTCTTTTTGCTAAATAAAGAAATTATTATCGTAATATTTCTCTATTATATATATTGGTTGGAAATTCGTATTATCTGCATGAATTTAACGTCCAATTGGTTTAAAGTAAATTATTTCAAATTTTCTTTCGACTTACATAAAGTTTATAGTAATTCCACACAAAAAATGTTCATTACAGAGTATTACAGTCTTTGAAATCCAAAAACACTATAATTGAGCCTAAAAGAATAAAATTTATTTATTGGTTACGTTTTTAACTGTACCAATTAAAATTTGTAATTATTCATATATAAATTCTTCTAAGTGTTATTTTGCATAATTTTTACTGTTTCTCTCATTTAGAATAAATTGAAATGCATTATTTAGAGTGAAATACAGTTTAGAATATAATTTCCTATAAAGGAATGAGAAAAAAAAATTGAAAAAAGTATAAAGTCATCGTAAACTGATGAATTTGTAGGAAAAGATAGTGTGTAGAAAATTTTAAAAACCATCATTTATATTGTAGAATCTATTTTTCACTGCAGAGTCCCTTTATAAAATCTTAACATATCCAAACATTCTTTGATAGCAATCTAGAAACAAGAAATTGAGGAAGTGAACAAGCACTATGAAATCAAAACAACATAAGTGATAATGTACGAAAATTAATCCTTTTTCTCAGAAAAATTAAATATAATTAAAATAGAACTGAGTTTGTGAAACTTGTTGACTCACATAAGACAAAAAATTATGCACAATTCTTCAACTATGCGAAAATTCTTACATTTTTTTATGTAATAAAAAAATGTAAGAATTTGGAAATGGATACTCATGGGGAATGAAATTATATTGCACTAAAAAGGTAAGTATGTAGTATGTATCCCTATTTGTAAATGATTAATGTTTAGTATATACGCATGCGCATGGTGATATGCTATATATGCTATATAGTGGCCCAGTAATCAACAAATGCAATTTGTATAAACCGATACATAGTGGAAGATTTATAAAAGTGTAGATCACATATCGACACTGAATAAATACCAAACTATTAGAGTATCATTTAGATGCAAAATAAACTATTCCTTGTAAGAAATCGAGTTTAAAACAACTGAAGATTACAAAGCATTGACATGCTGTGTTGCTTGCCAGGTTCCAAATGTGCTATTAGAAGAATCAGGAAATAACGACATGTTAACGGACATGAGTTAGACTCGGACAAACCCATGCATGGTGTACCGAGTGAAGATGAGGCGAAACAATTGTGGAATCATGCGCCAAGCGTTCATAAATCCAACGGTCATTTTTTTCCACTATACAAGTAGCTGTATAGATCCCTGTTTGTCCACTAACCTTTTCTAAAAGCCTTTTGGAAGCAAATCTGTGATTCCAATGACATTTAAATGCACTGCTTTTAACACCGGTACCATTTACAGTACTGCCATATCAGAGAAATTTAGTATTCAAAAATCGGTGTTTGTTTAGTGATTAAGATCGCTTTGTTTTTAGGACAGATAGGAGGAGGAAGCCTGGTGGACGATTAAGTCCACCGTGACTATCGAGCTACATGGATTATATGACCAGGTCATTACTTCTCCTACTGCAGATATAATGGTCTGAGTGGCACAGCTTACGACAGCTGCTCCGCTCCACTTTGATGGTGATACATGAGATTGTAAGGGTCCAACGGTATGTGGATGAAATTCTACGTCCCCAAGCGCTTCTACTCTTGAACAGTATTTTTGGTGCAATTTACCAGAAGGATGCAGACAACTAATGTCGCTTAGTACTTCCCATTTTAAGTCGACTCTGCCATGATCTGCGTGCTCCCTATACGTTTTCCTCACTAAACATATATATATGACAAACTTAAATGCCAGAAGCCACAGGCGCCACTCCATATATGATTTGCAAAAGAACTGTTCAAGATTTGTCTGCCTGTCCATTTCATAACAACATCAAGCGGGTACTCAATCCAGTGTCGGACCACGTTGCATCATGCTTAGTTACACCAAATACCTAGAAAATGATTTTTTTTTTAAAATACGGAATGAATATGTAATAAAAAAATTTTATTGCAAATTAATCATGCAATATATAATACAACTGTATTCAATCAAGTACGATAAATGTCCTTATATGAGATTGAATTTTCATCCTAAACTAAAAATGTTGTAACCTCTTCAGACCTGACATATTTTAAATGAAAAGAAAAAATATTTGGTGTTTAGATTTTTCTAGTAGAATAATAATAAGTGCAAATGCAAGGGAAAAAAATTAAGTTTTTATAAATAATTTTTTTACGTTGAGTGGTGCACATATGTGCACCTCAGATCTTAATGCAAAAATAAAAAAAAATCACTATTTTTCCAAATTAAATTTATTTTAATAAATCTTCTTTAAAAATGGAAAAATGCCTGATAATTAAGTTATCAAATGAAATTTTTTAAAACAATCATTCTTTATAAGCAAAACGAAAGGAAGATTTTAAGATTTATTTTAGGAGAAATTCAGGAAAATGAAATGTGGCGAAAGAGATAAAATTTCGAGCTCTATCAATCACATAAGGAATCTGACATTGTTAACTTCATTAAAATACAATGAATTAAATGGGCAGATCACGTTGTTAAAATGAACGAAGACCGCACCACTAAAGAAGTCTTCAGTGCTCAACCAATTGGCACACGAAGAAAGGGCAGGCCTAATCTTACATGGATTGATGGCCTAGAAAAAGATCTCCTAGTTTTGAGAACTAAGAATTGTAGAACACTAGCAGGAAGAAGGCTGGCCTAGAAAAGGCTTCTTGAGAAGGCCAAGGCCCACCCTGGGTTGCCGAGCCACTAAGGATGGAAGGAAGCAAAAGTACAAAAAATATTTGCATTTAGTACACAAAACATGAATTCCAGCCTTTTAATCTTAATATACATATTTTGATGCAAATTTGTCTATCATAAATCGAGGGAAATGTCCAATTATATCATATCAAACGTGGGGGAAAAGTTGTAGCCCCGCTTTTACTTCCCAGATGTTCATTACATTATTTGGTGTTACAGCTCTGTTGTATCATTAATACCTTCTTCATCTACATTTTCAACAAATACATCAACCTCATCAAGCAAAATTACAAAGTTAAAACCGCTGGTACACATATGTGTTCCTTGGGTTTGAAGAGGTTTCTGAAATTTTAAGAAATCATTACTATTATTATTTAAAAGGCTCTCAATGAAACAGTGTTATAAGGAAAATAATAAGGTAAAATTTAAAGATTTCAAAAAATTAATATTTTTTTTAGCATATATACAAACTTTTTTCAACTAGATTGGGAAAAATATTTCTAAATTTTTTTTTTTTCATTTTGGTTTATATATCTAATTTTTATAAACTCTTTCCTCTTACTTTTTTTTTTCAAAATGTATTACATTATTGTTTAAAATTTTATTGAAACAAACGGATTATTATTATTTTTTTATGTTCTACTCATTGTATTTTTTACCTTAGTTTGCGATACAAGTGAAAAATTTGAAATTTTGCATTGACACTATTAACAAAAAAAAGTAAATTTTAACATATTGCATCAATATTTAAACTTTCTCCTAACAACGAGAGTAATAACTGCATGCGAAAGTTTAAAATACTATACTTCATTAAACTAAAATTTTAATTAAATGTATGTGTATAAATATTTAGATACATTTTTAAAACTTTTATTTTTCTTTCATATTCAGTATCACCAAAAAAATTATTGGTACTCATTTTAACATCTTGTCTGTTGATTGTTATATATAAATAACACTAAGTATTTAAATACCTAAGAACTAAATTAATCATGAAAAAAAAGAAATTCCTCTATAATTTATTGATTTTGTTTGGAAGTTCGAAATTTATATATATATATATATAAGAGAACGTTATGGAAACATTTCACCATATCTCTAAAGGATAAACATAAGAATTATTGAATAATGTGTCTTAATTGGAATAAAATCTTAAGTAATACCAGGCAATAAGAATATCGGATCGAAAACTAGAAAAAACTAAGTTTCAAAACAAAAAATAGATGGCAGCACCGTTGTATTAGTGCGTTTTCGGTAACATTTAAAAAAACCCATCAAATATGCATATTGAAAGCTGTGTTGATTGTATGTTTAACATAAGTATTCCGTTAATCATTTTATAAATTCTCAAAAATTGAAAATGTTTTGGGAAATACAAATGATAATATTTTACACACACACAATTTAATTATAAACTCAATTTTGTGATATATATCAATTTTTCTATCGATGTTGTGCTGGTATGAACTGCTAGGTAACTTCTTTTCTTTTTGTAATTGTAACGATTAGTAATAACAGCGGAGTATATCGACCTTTCTATGGGTGAAACTAATTTTTAATTAACTCCTCTGTCTTCCAAGTGGAAAATATCTAAGAAATATATGTTGTTTCAAAACGATTGGGATCTTAACTATTTCGTAAAGAAAAACAAACATGGATCAACAACTTGTTTGATTTGTCGTGAAAATGTTATATTTAACAAATGAAATTTTTCTCGTCACTGTACTACTAAGCATAAATCTTTCAATTGCTATTTTTCTTGAGGATCTTTTTCAAGAAGAGATCGATTAGATTTCTTGAAAATATCTTTGCAACAGCAGCAAAACATTTGTCGGTGTTTATGTTACAAAATCTAGAGGTAACAAAAGCATCCTATAAAATTTGTTACATTATATATATTGATAAACATAATAAATCGTTTAGGATAAACATATGAATTGATACAAAAATTGTTAGAGTGTTTCTTAAATGCTTCCGATGTACTCTTTGATAAATTCAATTATTTGTTCAGATATTTTTTTTAGTAAAATCAAAAAGTATTTGAATAAACTTGAAACATAATCCGTGAGCATGTCTGAGCTAATTTTAAACAAATAATACTGATTTCAGTCTGGAATTCAGTAAAAACTCTTTACTACACTCCTGCACTTTGTATCAGAAATAAAAAAGTGAGGCTTTGTCAAAAGAAAAACAATCAAATTATCAAAGTGCATACTGCTTTGTTTTTATGACAGTAGAATACAAACAAGGGCCTCAGGATCATTGATGAAAGGAAATCGAAATTTCGCCATAACTGGGTAAAAAAATGCATAAAACCTATTTTTTGTGAGTTTGTAGAGTTTAATGTAGTTTTAAAGAAAAATCCAAAATTATGAGTTTTAATATTTTGATCAATTTTCCGCATTTTAAAAATATCCTTGATCTTATAGCCCCCTCCCACATTAATGCTTATGTTGTGTGGCCCACGTGAAATAGTTGTCATATGCATGTGGCCCGGCAGAAAAAAAGGTTTTGTACCCTTGTTCTAAGCGAACAAAGCAACGTAGCATTCAAATAATGCATAATTTTAAAACGCATTCTTACATAAGATAGCATCTCATCCCTTTAAACCTTCGAACCTCACATGTAAATTGCTTTTGGATTTCCTCTAATATGTTACATTCTTTAAAACTATTTGTTTGTTATTATTTTTAAAAAATCTCTTTGAAATTCAGCTATTTAAATAATAACGTAATTATAGTCAACGAAATGATAAATTTCCTTTCAACGATTTTTATTTATTTATTTTTTATAGTAAGTTCTATTTTAGTAAAAACTATTTTATCTAGATTTGCTAAAAGCTTGATATAATGGAAAATTACATAGTACATTTTTCACGGCTTTCATAATTCATACACGATCTCTGAAAACAAAATGAGGAAAATAATTTTACAAGAAAACTTTCTAAAAAAAAATAATAATTAATTAAAAATGTGATATAATTCCATTCTGTGAGTAAAACATTCAACTATTTATTCGGCCTATTTTCATTGGTTATTGTCATATTATTTCTCAGCATATTATTATTTTTTAAAGTGTATTTTCTATTATTTAAGTTTAATTTTTATTATATTTTACTCAATAATCTAGAATCCACACTATTTCTTTATTTCCTTATTTTTTTTATACAGATACTTTTACATTGCACTTTGAGCTGCATAAAATACTCTCAATCAAAAGTCATGGTTAAACCCAAGTCTCCTTGAATATTATTGATTACATTATGGTAAGAATTTTGTCGCAAATTACAGGCTTATATTAATTTTTCTCCCATATTTGTGATTTTTCGAACCCTATTATGCTAAAGGTTACTTAATTAAGTTATACCTGTGATATCTGATTGTTTGGATGGAGTTTTTTTCTGCCAATTTGACGGTAGTTGCTGTATATATTTTGTTCGGCTTTAAGCCCGGAAGTCAGATGGATTTTGTAAAAAAAATTGTTTCAATTCATTTTGATATGCATTTATAAAAGTTTTAAGATTAAGGTTTCTCTTTGCAATATATTAAGTTAATTGGAAAGTTATGCTTAAGTTACATGTAGTTTTTTTATTAAAAAAAATATATGCCTTATAAACTCGCAAAGGGAATCAAGAGTTTCTCAGAAATTTAATTTGGATTCTTCTTATCTTTACCGATACTTTAATAGTTTTGAATTATTACATACGTATCACTTGCAGATGGGATTTAAGGAACTACAGAGCAACTTATTTGATATTTAGCTGTTATCAACCGCGTCGGAATTTAAACGCTCTAAACTGGTGGTGTGAGAAAAGCGATCTGTGCTTGTGAATATTTCAAAACATTCACAAGCAGATTGGTTAGTGTTAGTCAGTTAGTCGTTTGTAAATTTATTTAAAACATCTGCTTGATTTTAATTACTATCTAAAAATATTGTGTTTGAAAGAATTATCCCTTTTTAAGATCTTAAAATGCATTTGATAGTAATCTTACGTTTGTTATCTCATACAGACATATTCAAGGATATTTTGAGACTCTGGAACCCACTGCAAACGTAGGCCTCACCTGTAACCATTAAATATGTATAGTATATAGCATGCGTTGTACAAACGGTAATCTGAAAATAAATAAATGTGCAAGATTCACAGTCTCAGGGACCTAGGCACAAACCAGCACCAGCAATTGCTGCCTTTCAACTAAATGAGTAATGATGGCTTACGATGGTAGGCCTAGGTATAGACATGGACGACGATCATCACATAATAATGATGCTGTTTTGCCAATGTTACCGTTGGCATATAGTTCGAAAATCCGGAGATCAAATATCGTTTCGGAGAATATGTCTAAAAAAAAATTTGAAAATATTCGAATTATTCGGACCATGATTTTTTTAAGGCTAAGTCGAGAACGAGATGAGGCCCATATCAAGACCGATACCCTGGGCCGAGTTGTCCCATACCTCAAGAAGTCCCTAGATTTATTGTTAGCCAGAACGTTTTAGTGTTTTGAGATAAAACGATTCGCAAATCCATGGTTTTTTGTAAACACCACATTCTTTATTCTCTGCAAAGCATGTTGTAAGATATATTTTAAAAGCGTTATCGTATAAAACTTCTTCGTAAGTCTTCAATCATGCACGGTAAAAAAATGTTCTGTCTATACCTTGAAATATTTTTTTAGCTAAAAGAACAAATAAGTTTACCCTTAAATATTGATTTTAAATTTACAAACTTTCCTAAAATACGTAATATGTTTCTCTTCAAATCAATTTTTTAAATGCAAAAAATAAATAAAAATAAATGATGGAACTGATTTTCTCAAGCGTTTCGAGAAAATAAAATTTTAGTTTTTTGAGCTTTGTGTCATCATTATATTTTCTGCATTCCTTTCAGATGCAGCTGCTAAAAATATTCTTCATTGGGAGAATTTTATGCTTTGCAAAATAGATTATATTACATTGACAAGCTATTGCTTTAATTAGTTTAGGAATATTTAAATAATTCAGAAAACAATTTTGTTACATGTGGTAATATAAGTAAATATTTTACATAAAATATGAATTAAATAATTGATTGTAGAAAAAATTAAAATCAAAAAGATTTGCATAGAATTGTTATGTTGGTAATATATTTTTAAAAATAGCTTAATTAGAAATGATGTTAAAGTTCTCAGAAAATATTTCTAAACCTTCGTGAATGTAATTTCTTGGTTTTTAATTTATATATATTGCAATTTCTATACTCATGAATGATTACAATCGCTTTGATTTTGCAGCGCCATCTATTAGTAATATAACGATACACTACAAAAAGGATAAGAAAAGGGGGCAATCAAATAACAAAACCTCACTGACAGAGTTTTGTTTGTAAGAACAATAAAGTATTTTATAATTTTATAAAAATTACTGGTATAAACGATATTCCTTGCCTTTATGTGAGAAAAGAAACGAGAATAGGGAAACATAAACTGCATTGAATATTTTTATATAAATAAATATATTGGAATATTTAGGATATAAATATTTTTTTAAGGATTTATGTATTATTAAACTTATTATATTAAATAATTAAACAATATAATTCTTTCAGTAATAATTTCAGATCCTCAGTTTGAACTAAAATATGAAAGTAAAGTTAAGTAATGCTATTCTCATAGAATATTTTAGTAAATTTACGAAATAAACAGGCATTTAAAAAAATAGTACACAAATTGAACTTTACTGATAGTAAGAATTTTTTAATCTAAATTAAGAAAGTAAAATATTGTTCGTAACATTAGGGCAATAACCTCTAAGTAAAAACAGAAAATATTTAACAAAAATTACCAGCAGCAGAATTTAAATTAATGAGAATAGTAGAAAATTTTTTTGATTTACTGTAAAGTACAGAATTCTGAATTTAATTTTCAACACAAATTGAAAAATAATCCAATATACAATTCAAAGCTAAGCTTTAATTTAATTTAATGCAATTTATAAATTTTTATGTATATAAAAACAATGATACAATGACATGGTTTTCTCTAATTATTTAAAATAATATTGAGAAAACTTTATCATGAAAAAGTTGCAAAAATCTCTTGAAGTAATACTATAAATTATTGCAGAATTACTTATGTGTATTAATTAGAAATTTTATAGTAATTTAGATTAGCTTATTTTAGAAATAACTATGCAATTCCAAAAGGATTTTGTAGTAAATATTAAACATTTATGAAAATTATAAGTTTCACATAAGATTATATTATGCTTAGAAAGTACATGTCTGAAAGATTTTAAGAATGTTCTTAAGATCCTAAATACTCTTTAATAATTTTGTTATATAGTTTTTCTGAAATTTTTAACACCATTAATAAGTGATTAGATGATACTAATTCAATTTTAGGGAAGGGGGGGTCGTTTTATATATATATTTATATTATAATTCATCCAAATATTAAGTGGCTATGAAACAACTCCCTCATAATTGTAATAAATTTAATTTTATATCTCACTAAAATTTGATTTGATGGTCTTTCCTAAAAGCATTATATATTTTTGTATAATGTACTTGATGTACTTATTATTGAACTTACTTTTTGTACTTCGTAATATATGTGTATTCTTTCATATTTTAGTAACAGGTGCTGCCATCTGTTGGAAACACATGAACTTTGTGAGTAAAATACGTTCTATTTTTAAGCATGAGATGGCAGCACCAGCGGAAAACTGATATTTGTTTTTCTTAAAAAATTGATTTTTCTTTTCTTTTTTTCTAATGGGGCTGCTGATTTTGTATTTTCACCTTTGCAGACCCAGTAAAAAATAGAATTCAAAGGCAGCATTCTTGAAATTTGCTCTAAAGTGAATGATTATGAACCATCGAAATCTATTTCGCAGGAAATCAATTTAAAACTAAATATATATTAACTTTTCTAAATTCATCCGAATGCATTTACTTTATTAATCGAGTGTATTTAATTAATCACTTTGATAATATTACATATTTTAAATAAAACATGCAAACTTGATAACAAATTCTTACCAAAACTATCACTATAAGAATGTACATTTTAACTACATTATTCAGTTGTCTCACATTTTCAGGAATTTTGTATTAAATTAAGTTTTCTAATCTTAGAAGCAATTCTGAAGTCATTTTTTGAATTTTTAAGAAAACTTTTGTTATTTTTAGGCATATTATCTTATCTTATATAGATATATATATATATATATATCTGTGTACATATATTTGTGAATTGATTTTCGTATAATATTATTTAAATTCCTTTTTCTTTGCTTTCAGATAATTAAAAAAAAATGGGGGGGGGGAGGTTTAAAATTCCTTAAATTTTTTTTATTTATTATTATTTAAACCACAATAATATACCCTTGCGAAATTTCCATATTTGATAAAATAATACTTTTCTTTGTTGTAGGAAAATACCACTCTATTTGACTGTTTTAATGAAAACAATAACTATGGCATCAGTAATAACCAAGAGAATATTAAGTTGCATGTATCTACGACAGGTAAAATGAAGCCCGCAGAGTTTTTTCGTGGCCCCTTAAGACAATCAGAAAACTAAATAGTCAGAAATTGTTCTCTGTATTTGAGTCAACATACATTTGTTATAGCAATTTTTCGTTGATGAAAATCAACAATGATAAGTATGGATGAGAGTTGGCTGACATTAACTTACAGGATGTGATAAGAATTTTAACAAGATTCTTCTTATTTCAAAAACATGTTAGATGATATTAATAGCATTGAACTGATTCTAAAATTAAATGGGCTTTCAGCTGTAGATATGAAATTAGAACAATAAATAAATTGAATAAGTCTGCCTCGTTCTTACGAAAGGTGATCAGAAAAAAAGGTTACAAGTCGAATAAAGAAATATTTATTAACAATAGACAGAAAATACAAAAAAAAATTATGATTCATACGTGTCTATCACATTTCGACATAATCACCAAGTCTATTTAGACATTTATCGGAACGCAGAACCAACTTTCTTTAACCCGTCTTGGTAAAAATCAGATAGATCCCTGTTTACATTGAGCCAGGTCTCGGAGAATGTTTTCACAGCACTGTCTTCGAATATCGCGGCACATCAGAAACGATATGCTGCACGCTACCATAGCTCAGTCCCAGTTCTGACGAGATTTCACTCAGAGTTTACCCGTCGATCATTTTGAATCATTTCTTCAATTCATGCCTTGTTGATTTCTGTCGTTGAAGAACTTTGCCGGCCGCTCCCTGCCATAATGCGGTTTTTGACATCCTGTCTGCCTAATTGAAAAGAATGACACTATTTCGATTCCTGTTGTCTGCTCATTCTGCTCTGCTCTCTCAGATGTGGACACATTCTTTGCCCATAAAAAACGAATCACGGCTCTCTCACTTCCAAACGAGACCAGTTTCCTAAGCTCTTGCCATTTCATTCGTCCTCAACCGTCTGGAAACTTTCACTACCTATCCGCAAACGAGCTGTATGACAAGTAGCACCATTTGTCTCCCCTCTAGGGAAATAAATTTCTCCACAATCTGTAGTTTTCAAATGCTGCGGCTTTTAACCTTTTATTCTAATCAGCTCTTGTATATTTACTACATATTTATTGATTTTTGCTGTACTATTTATATCTTTTATGAGATTAAAAGTTAACTGATGTTTGAAATCCTTTTTAAAAGGTGCGGCCCTCCGGTATTCACCACTTCCACAATGTGGCGTTTGAGCCCAAAACACTTGTCCTCTTCTGATCTATTTTATATCAATCAATAACTATGGAGCATCTGAAAAAAAAACACAGAAAATAATATAACTACATAAAAATGGGGAATACATTTTAATAAAATAGAACTTTAAAAAAACTTCTTTAAAACTATTATTGGATTTAATTAACAGAAATAACTTTAATAAAATAGAACTATCTATTTATGTTATAAAAAGATGTGCTTTCTTGAATTATCAAGAATTTGAATTATCATTACACAGAAGTTCTTTTTTGGAATAATTTTCATGTATCTGTACCTAGCAGTAAAACAGACTTATATATAATTCATTCTTACTATTAGCTCACTTCAAATTAAATAACAATTTGAGATGTATTAACTGATTTCAATCGTATTGGAAGGGAAAGAAAAATTAAAAATGGCGGTTTTCAAACACATGGAAAAAATAATACTGTGCATAAGTGATCTACATTGGCGCTCGAGAAATATAGTTTTCGTCGTCGAAAGAAGTAAGTTAAATCTGAAAAATAATTTTAGCTCAAATCGTGCACACATATATAAAATATGCTGCTTAAAAATTTCTAAATACAACATGTTTCACTAATAACTAAAAATATGAATGAAATATAGAAATATGCTTAGAAAATATTACTTTTTTATTGTTTTTGCTGAAATATTTCGTAGCAAATTTGTATTAAATCAGTGGTTCTTAAGCTTTCGATCTCCTCCCCCTTCATATATCAACCTGACGTTGCGGCCCCTCAAGTTTTTAAATACATGACTCCCAACACATGACTGAGCGATTGAAATGCAGTCGTTATTGTATTGATACGCTACGCTATGAATCCTGTTCTTAATTTTTGCACACATGATTCTGCAATTTTTTAAAAATATTACGCAATAGTAACGGCTATGTAGTTCTGAACCGAATTCAGTGGCGCAATAGCACATGAGGGTTAAGGGCTATTGCCTATCTCAGTTTGTGTCCTTAGGTACTAGGGTGCATGTGCAATTGTTTCGGCTAAGTGGTCAGTCTGGCTAGAATCCCCCCAGTGTTCAGTTCCCAAGCAGTCTTGGTACTCATTTATCGACTTACTGAAGGGATGAAAGACTGAGTTGTGACCTTGCGTGGCCCGGGATCCGAAACCCGGACCTGTGACGAGGAAGCGCGAAACACTACCACTCGGCCACTGGGCTTCCATGGCTGTGTAGTTACAAACAGAAAAAAACAACAACCTGATTTATTATTCTTGATCTAAATACATGTTCTAGTAGAGTTTTTCATTGGGGGCAATTTAGTGATCTAGTTGAGGATGGATGTCTTTCAATTTTTCCATGAGACCTTTCATAGTCTGTACAAGAAAAAAACCTTAACATTATTTGAGGGACCTTCCCGGACCCCCTGGAAAGGCTCTGCGGATGCCAAAAGGCAATAAACCGTAGTCTTAGAACCACTGCCTTAAAGTACAAAAGACCGCTATAACCGAGTGGCCATGGGTAAGAAATTGAAACCGACATTGTCGAGTCGTGATGTAAAACTTCCGTGTAAAAAGGCTGATGTGTGTGTGTGCATGTTAAACTGTGGCCCTAGTCGCTTGATTTTTGTGAAAAATTACGAGGTACGTGACCAATATACCTAGAGTTATGTTTTATTGTGACGTAAATTAAAATCAAATCAAATTAAAACATAAAGATGAATATTTTAGAAGTTTTCCCATTAGAATTATTTACAGAAAAATTAAATTCATTCTATCAGTCACAAATATAACAGAAATGAATTTCACAACCTTTACTTTAACTCTTCACAACTCTTAAATCTAAGGGTCTGAGAGTTGCACGAATTGTGCAGGCGAAATTCTGAAAAAAATACATACATATATGAACACTTTTTTTATATTCTTTAATTTATTTTTTCAAATCTGCTTTGTTATATTGTTTTTGCAACTGACTGATGTTTATAAATGTAAATTATTACATTTATGTACACTCATGTCCATAAATTAAGAATAATGAAGTTCAGGCAAAGAAAGAGACAGAAGCCAAACAAATTTGACTTATTTGTAAAGTCTATTTATTAAACAAAAGGTAAAGAGCAAAAAAGATGCTATATGTTTGACATAATTAATAAAATTTGCAATTTTTACTCCCTGGAGCAAATTTCAAAAAAGAACCTATTTACAAAAAACAGTATAACATGGTTAGTATGATGGTTAATACGGAGTATGTCTCCCGGACGATGCAATACAGGCCTTACAACGCCTACGCATGCTGAGTATCAAATTATCAATCTGATCTTGGGGAATATTACACCACTCATCAAGCAATGCCCTCCGAAGTTCCGGTAGACAGGTGGGTTGACGGGCTGCAATTCGTCGGCCAAGCATATCCCACACATGCTCTATTGGATTCAAGTCCGGTGAGTATGCTGACCAATTCATACGGGTGATATCCTCCGATTGAGGGCATTCGTCTACAATGTTTGCACGGTGACGACGGGCATTGTCATCCATAAACAGAAATTCAGCACCCATGGTGCCCCGAAACAAATGTACATGTTGTTCCAGAATGACATCCCGATAGATGTGGCCTGTCATCGTTACACTCTGAACATGCAGGTCAGTTCTGGAACCAAGAATAATTCCTTCCTAAACGAGCCATCCTGCACCGCCATAACGGTGTCGTTTAATGGTGTTCTCTTGGTGGTAACGGGTACCTTGCGCTCTCCATATGAAAGTCCGGCGAGAATCAGACTGCAAACTAAACCTGGACTCGTCGGAAAACATCACACAAGACCACTGTTGCGGTGTCCACAATGCATGCTCTCTACTCCAGGTTAATCGCAGGCGACAGTGAGTGAGTGAATATTAACGTCGCACTGATTAGCAACACGAGGGCTTTTGGCGACGGTCCGCGTAATTTGCAGGCGGCAGTGAGTTGCGGGACGGGGAACACATCTGGCAGTCCTACGAGAATATAGAACAATGTGCCCTAAGCATCTGTACACGGTCTGCCTTGAAACTGTCGTACCGGTAGCTGAAGAGAGCTGATGAGATAGGTCTGATGCTGTACTGCGTCTGTTTCTTTTGGCAGTAACTGCCAAATATCGGTCCTCATTCGGCGCTGTAACTCGGGGGCTACCTGTGCTGTAACATCTACTCACATTACCATCATCTTGGAATCGTTGCCAAAGCCTGGAGATGACACTCTGGGCGATTCCAAGTTCCTCGGATACTTCTTGCTGGGTACGTCCACATTCCAGTCGTCCGATTCAATCTTCTTTTCATCTATCGCACTGGTTTAACAAAAAATCTAATTCCAATCAATGCTTTCCTTCTGTGTTTCCTATTTCTATTTTCTTATTGTTTTTTACAGGTAAATTTTTATTTTGATCAATCTTATTGACCATAGGAACTTTATTAAAACTGATCATTACTTTTTTATCGAACTAAAATTTTTTTTTGTTCTTGCATCTTTTTGTGTAATATACTTTATATTAGATAACACATTTTTACTTTAAATCATGTAATATTTATTACAGACTCCAGAAAATAAAATAAATTCATATCTTCAAAACAAAAAATTCAATTAAATTAATTAATTAAGCATTTAGAATTAATTGCATTAAGAAGTAAAGAACAAAATTTGCCTCAGCTGAATATTATGCGAATTAAATAAAAAAATTATTTCTAGATTTTCTGTAGTTTTTTCTAAAAAAAAATAAGAGTATTAAGTGGTAAATTAAAAGAATAAGCAGGTGGATGTTCAGCTTGATTGTTTAAAGGTAGCGGGACCACCTCGTAAGCCTAAGGTTGCGGGTTGGTTGGTATCGATAGGTTTTCAGGATGCGAGAATCATAGACATGCCAATCATCTGATTATGAGGCATGTAAAAGATCCCCTGGGTATCAATTTGACTCTGGCACCCTTGGCAAAATTAAATCACGGTAATATTTAGCATCCGACACAAGAGATCAAATTGAATAAACTCCTCTCTCTCTCTTCAAAAATTTGGCAGCGGGCCTCGACGGTTCCCCGAATGAAATGGCTCCCGCACTTGGTCGTGTCTTCAAAGACTTATCTGAGAGAATGCAGCCTATTTGAAATAAAGAAAAAAAGTCGAAAATAATAAGCAGTTGAAGGATTATAAAAACTTATACAGTTTTCTGACTCATTAGATCTGAATGATTAATAATGATTCATTAAAGATACAGAGTAAATTTTATATCTTCAACGCTTCACAGAAAGCTCTTTTTTTTTTGTGTGCAACATTGCAGTTTTTATTGTATACTTGTTGCCAAGTTAAATCAAGTTAAAAATCATGTACTTAAAGCTATTTGGAGGGGGGGGGGAGGATATCCACTAAATTCATTTGTTATCTACAAATTCTTACTCGAGTAGAAAACTAAAATCTAAATAAACCAAAGTCGAGAGCGTGAATAATAAAACGTCAATTTATTGAAAAATATGAGAGCAACAGGAAACATTCTCTCTCTCGCATCAAAATCCTTTTAACTTAAATTTATATATGATATCATATTTAATGAAAGTTTAAATTAACGTGGGAAAAAAAGTTTCTACGTTCACACAGTAGTACCCTTTTTTGAAGTAATAATTTTGATGATCAAATAAAAAATTTGCTCCATACATCCCTGATAACTGATAGCAGAAATTTATTCAATTACGTTTATTGTCTAGAAATTTTAAAGAGTCACTTTGAAAAAAAACCGATCAATTTTAGGCAGTGACCCATACAAGGGTACTGAGAGTCCGGACCCCCCCCCAAAGCTCTTGAGTTTTTTTCGATTGATGATAATCCGATATATATATATATATATATATATATAACGTAAAATTTAACTAAGTACTTGTAACTAACAATTTATTTTATTAATTAATGCTAATATATAATATTTATTTTTTACTCTTTTCGTTAACAAAATCGATTAAATCAGAAGAATCAATTGGTGTTCTCTTGAGGTATGATACGAGTTGGGGGTCTTTCGCGACCATGTACTCCTCCCTTGAAAATTTTTTTTGTGCGCTACTGTTTTAGGTAATAGTGCCTAAAATTGGACAGTTACTGTCTAAGACAAAGTGAACATAAACATTTTTTGTTTTGTTTTAGAATTCACTGGATTAGGTTTTTTCTACCTTCTACTCTTGATGTGCATTATAGATTTTAAAAAAAAGTACACATATTGAAAAAAGCACTGCAAAAAAAAAAAAAAATTCAAAACGAACTTTATTTTCATAAAAAAATTAAAATTTAGAAATGATTTTACATGCAGTAAGCTTTAAGGTTTTTATAATTAACAACATTATATTGATATGTAATTGTTTTAAAAATAAATTTTAGTTCACAAATGAAAAAAAGAAACAAATTTTTACGAGAAATAAACAAATAGCACGGTCAATTTCCCTCCAGTTTCTTTGACTTCATAATTCGTATAACTGATTAAACCAGGAATTCACTAATTTCTCATCACATTAATGCGCACAAAAATATCTTTTGGACGAATAAAAGAAAAGCTTTGTGCTTTTTTTTTTTTTTTTGCTATGCGGTATATGAATTTCAACGGCTTTAGTGCCACTCTCTCTCTCTGTAACGTTTTCTATATACATATATACACTTCAAGACACTCTGTTCATTTGTTATAAACAGTCTCACTACAATGTGCCTTCAAATACTTACTCAACACGCTTGATTAAAGACGAAACTTTCGATGACAGTGTCAATATCAAAAATTTGATAGATTATAAGAATGGACAAGAACAAGATTCTTTGAGAGCCGATAAAATACATGCAAGGATCCAGCTTTCCAACAAATTAGAAAAGCGTTTTCTTAAAATAAATACCAATTCCTAAAGGAGACTGAAATTCCACAACAAAAAAAAGGCTTCCATAATGCATATCTGCTTATCGTCACGTTTACAAGAATCTGACCAACCGACAGTCGTCACAAAAATTGACACTTACTTTATGGTGCCAAAAAATAAATCAATTGAAAATATATCTTAAAGTGATGAAAACGATTTTGAACTAATTCATCACAGAAAAATTCATTCTTTGGATTCCGATGAGTAACAGTGAATATCTATGTGCATTTTGAAAACTTCTCCATGAATACAATGAGAAATTAAACGTTTTAAAAATGTTTCCATGTGTAATTTTATATTTATTTTGTTTGGAAGTACTTTCTCATAAATTTCGTAAAAATTTACGTATTAATTAAGTGCGACCTTTTGTTTATGCGGTCCCTTTCAGCCGTAGTATATCGACAAAGTTGTTAGTTATATGTAAATATATATGGAATTTTCGCTGAATTTTTTTTGTGCCTTTTCTTTTTATGCAATCCTTATCTACCGCACAAAAACAGGTTTGACTGTATATTAAAAATATTTTTCAATTAAAATTTTCATTAATTTGCTTAAACATGCATTTTATATAAAATTAATTTATAAATATTATCAAAATAATTATACTTTGAAACACGGTATGAAAATATGATAATATTTGAATAATCAATGAATTTCTATTATCTATAGAAAGAAACTATACGAATATAATAAAAATATTTATATACAATTCAGTTTTTGATTAAAGTCATTATTCCAAATTAATTTGCTGTGATAGATACAAATATTGTGTGATTTACCACACCTTATAGTATATTTCATCCATTTAACTATTTAACTGTGACTCACGAGTATACTCGTCATGCGTAAAACATAATGACCATTGGCTATTTTAATTGTAATTTTTGAGAAAAACAAAACATATTCTCAAATTTCATGATGTTTAGAATATTACGAGGCCAGGCCGAAGCAAAACAAATAAATAAAAAATATGAAAAAATTAAGATGAACTCATGCGTCTGCATATGCACCGGCTGAAACAGTGTTTAAGTTTGCGTAACGAATTTATTTATATGCGATGATAATGTTTTTTAGATGGTAGTCTTAAAGGTGCAAAGGCAAAAGTCGGAAAGTTGATTTGTAATATAGTTGTAATATATATTTATGTTAACTAAATAAATAAGCATTAGTAATAAAGTTTAAAATTTTAGGTAAAACAAACTATATTTTTGATCCAATATTTTAACAGCGACACTTACTCTGTGATTGACGAGTACTTATCACTCGATTAAGTACTGTGTAAAGTGATACTGCTTAAGGGGCAAAACACTGCTTTACTAACTTCATATTGAGTCATTAAATAAACCGTAATTAAGTAAGAAAGTATCAATTTCTAAATGAGTATCCATTTGATTATTTATTTATCTTTAAGTTTTAAAAAAAGGTACACAAAATATTATTAAATAGTAGTAGAATTAATCCTAACGTTGATTACGTAGAAAATCAAATTATTATCTTTCTTACGCAGAAAGTAGAATTATATTTTTTCTTAATTTTGCGGGTTCGACCCTGGCCCAAGTTGATGGATTTTCATGATGCAAAAAATCGATAGCTTCCAGATCGAATGATTATGCGGCATGTAGAAGATCCCTTGAGGAATTGTTTTGCTAATGTGCTCTCGGCAAAATCAAATTCCTAGTATGGTTTCGCATCGTGAGAGCTCAGGTGCCTCCCTCTGGGGAGGAAACTGGGAGTCAAAATTACTTGCGGCGATTGGTATACCACATATATGGTGCCTTTCTAAAAAGAGATATCAATGCGGGGAATGTACTAGGTCTGCAATAATAAAATAACAATTTGCAGCCCCATTAGGAAATTTTAAGAAAAATTTCTTAATAACACTGTTTTTGAATGATAGGAACTTTTGGATATGTAAATATTGTTCATCTTATCCAAAAATTCCTTCAGAAAAATTCGTCTCTGTTTATTCATTAACCTCTTGACATATAATGACGTCTATCACGCCATTTTTGACTTTGACGTCTCGGAGACGTCAAAAACTATCTTCCGTGGATGCCGAAAATCGTACGTGGATTTATTTTTGCTCCGAATGCTCTGATTTTCCACTCACTTCCTCAACGGTACTGGAAATCAGTATTTTCAGGGAAAGAAGTAGTATGCTCCACATTAGATTTTATTTGTATGCTAGTGGTGTGAAAAATTTATGTCATTTATGAGGTCTGTTCTTATTTTTAGTTGCTTCATTTTGTGTAAATATGATTTTGTATTATTTTCTACCTATCTTACTTTTTCCAGCGTGACTACTCTCCTTTCTAAAAGTTGTATGAATATGCGATGTTAAAAATAAGCTGGCTTTCTTAATCTAATATAGGTGTTTTCCATCGAGTTCATGAAAAGGAGTAAATGTTAATAGATTTCATGGATCTTATCTGTTTGTAGATTTCCCACTTAGTAGCAGCCCCAAAGCTATTGGCGATGTACCTCGTAATTTTGACCGACAAAAAAAAAAGGCGACAGGGAAAACATCTGTGTCAAAGTATTATTCTCCAAACTTACACACCGTGTCAACAGTACATCGAGCCTATGTGTGTTTAATATATATCATCTCCCCACTACTCCCAGATATTTTGTGTAGAATTGGAATTCCATTACACTTCTCGACCAAAATATCGTCAACATGAGATTCGGGTACATGGATTTAACTTGGAATACAAAATAATTTTAAATACAGGACCATTTCTAAGCTTAACAATTCATTTACATGCACAACTTGTATAATCCTGAACTTTTCCTCTTAGCCTTAAGCATTCTATTTACCCCAAGCGTTAACTTAATGTTATTAAGTCTTTCAAATGGAGAATTTAACTTTTTATCTCGCTAAATAAAAATAAAACTTTTCTGTTCTTAGTATGTCTTGGACAAGTTTAACATTTTCCTCAATTCCTGGAACTACGCAGGTTGCACAATTTAAATCTAGATTTTATTATGTGATACTGAAAACTGAACCCATCAATATCACAGATTATAAAAGCAATTTATGGAAAGAAGTATTTCGAATCAATGCCTCTAAATGTATTAAAATAAACTGTTTTTGATTGTTAATCGTGAAAAAATCATTGAAGAATGTAAAGATGAAATCAATACATGTGTGAAAAAATTAGGTAAAAATAAATGATAAATTGGGCAAAATTTTCTGAAAAAATATTTTATTAAGAAAAAGAGAGTGAAATAAATTGCAGTTTGAGAAAACTAAAAAACACACTTTTATAGTTAATCGAACTAAGTTGTAACTTAATCTTTTAGTCACCAAATCTGGAATTAGTCGCCAAGTCTGAAATTAGTCACCAAGTCTGGAATTAATCACCAAGTCTGGAATTAGTCACCAAGTTAGGAATTAGTCACGAAATCTGGAATTAGTCACCATATGCTGATGGGATCTGAAAATGGGAAATCGTTAATCCTGATGATCCTGATCAAGACAATGGAACAAAATTATTAAGTTATTGTATTATCATTATACAAGTGAACACAATTTCGAATTAATCTGACCTTTTAAAGTGGGTAAAAATTGAGTTTGAAAAATCCGTTACATATAAGTGAAGCTTCTAAAAGGGTGTTAAAAAGAAGCAAAACAAAATCCGAAGAAATATTCTTATTGAAAATAAAGAACCATTCCTTCCCTTTTTACATTTATTTCTCATCTATTTTAATTCACCGTCTGGTTTTAATTCATGATAAATTTGGGATGTGATATAAAATGCAGCACATTTTTAAATTTCAGTTACAAAAATCTTGCCCTTTCAGGAGTAAAATAAATCAGTAAATTTTAAACTAAGAGAGTTTTGAAAGAAATTATACTATCTATTTTTTTATATAATTTCATTTGGAATAAGAAAGATTAATTTTAACTCCAGCAATGGTTGAGTTCCAATAATTGTGCTTTAGTTAAATTTATTTTCTTCATATTTGCATTACTACTTCGGTTAGCTCTCGTCAGTATAATCATTGGACTTATGAAAGCAAGTGTTTAAAATATTTTGTTTGCGTAGATTGTTAATTAGCCTATACTAAAATTCGGTGGAAGTAGATTTTTGTTGAATAATTTAACTTAATAAAAATAGCAAATTTAAAATGTATTAGTTATTTCTCATGATATTATATTCTGAATAACAAAGCAATTTTTTTGAAATATTCAGTTCTTTACAGAATTTTTTTTTAAAAAAATATGAAATAATTATTTTTATTGCCTTTTTAATAGGTTTAAATAAAGGGCATCAAAAAGTAAAGTGAAGTAGAAAAGCAGTTTTATAAACACATTTTATGTTAAGTAATTAAGTGTTAATAAGTAATCTATCCAAATCTACTAAAAAATATATCTACATTTTTTAGAACGTTTTGCGTTAAGAGAATTCTTATTTAAAGTAACTGCTACTTTTTAAAATTCAAACTACCATTTCAATATTTTTTTTAAGAAATTTTATTTGAATGCTCTTTTTTAAACTATAATTTATACTCCTCAAATGCTAATTTATGAAGTTTACACGCACTGCACAACACAAATAAAGTGCAGTACAAAATAAAATTGAAAAAAATTTTAATTCTAACAAACAAGCTGTCACGCGTACCTTCACTAATCCTCTGGGGAAATTCTATTAATTTAAATATTGTTCAATTGAAAACTTACTACCGAAGAAGAAGATATAATATATGTAAATCATGTCGTATATTTAAGCATTAACTTATAGGTTCGAAGAGAGAGAGAGAGAGGTTAGGAGTGATAGCCGATAGAAGTTTGATATTAACCCAAAGTAATTGAAAGTTAGACGAGTGAAACTCGTCGATTAATCAATTAATATATAAAATTGATAACTGACAGTTCAGTTAGTAAGATATTGGAATTAGATTCGAATCGACTAGAAGTCGATTATTTGAGATTGGAGAAGATTGTTTCCAAACGTAAGTGTATATTTATAATTAAATATTAAATATCTCATCTTCTCGCTTTGGATCCAATACTTAATATATGTGCATTTCCTTCCCTGGGTTTGTTAGATTTATAAAAAGATATATGTTTGTTTTGATTATGGCTGGTGTTCATTCTAACCCCAAATCATTAAGAGATTTCAAGGGAAATCTCTTATAAAGCAAGCAAAAAAAAATTTAATATAAAAATTTTCATAAAAACTTTTAGAACTTATTTTCAAAAGTTTGCTTTTCAAAAATCCCTTGGAAATGTTTTCCTTTTAAATTTATTTCAATAATATTTATCTCAGTTTCTTCGGTAAGTCAGCACTATATCCACTTAATGCCAGTATACATTAAAAAAATATTTACCGAATTTAGAATTAAAAAACATCAGCCACTGTCTTTTCAGCTATCAATTTGTATCCTGCCTTTTATGTTTTAACAACACAGCATCTGTCTTTCATTTGAGTTTAAATTCTGCATGAAGGTATAATTCACTTATATACCCTCTTTTCTAATTAATTATGGTATTAATTTACTTAAAATCCTCTATGTTTAATTTATTCCAAAGTGGGAACTGTAAGTTCTAACAAAAACGATCATTTGAATCGAAAACACGGAACTTTCTTTCAGTGGTTAACAAAAATTTACTTGCTTAAACGGAAACGAACAAAGCGTAGAACAAATCTAATTATCGGTATTTCTCGCCATCGGTGCAGCGAATTGAATCGAATCGTTCCCTTTTTTCATTTAGGAAAAGAAGGGAAAGGCAATGGGGGTCTTTTTCATACATTAGGTTAGAAAATAAAACTGTTGGTTAATATCTAAAAAGCTAGGCGGATCTGATACCGTTCAACGAACATCCAATTACTTTTAAGTTCGGCGTTATTTCTTCTGCCATTTGGTTTCGATATCACGCTTCGAAAACGCCGGATATGACAACGTTCTAAACATAAAAAATAAAAAAAAAAAGTGAAACAGATCTTGTAAAAACAGACGACAGTTTATCACCTTTTGATTGAACGCCGCAAAAAGGTAAAATTATATTTATTTGAATGATGACACAAGGCCACGCACTGCATGTTCTTTTTCTTTTCTTTTTTTCAATTTATTAGCGATATGTCCCTTACTTGCATCGATAGAAAGCAAAGCCCATTATTAACAACATATCGCATATGTTCGAATTCCACGTTTTCTGTTGCCAGAGTGAAATATAAAGGGCCCTTGACTAAATCGTTTGCTGCAACAGTCGGTAGTCATGGTGATGGTCCACTGACGAGGATGTTATGGCTTGCGTTCAGCGCGGCCTACCGGCAGGATTTCAATTTCAGGCTATTCTAAACGTTCTATTACATTAATTTTTTTTCGCCTTCGCATCGTATGTTTTTCCTTCCCAATAGCATGTTGGAAAAATTGAGTTATTTACTTATAATTATGTACGCAAGTAGAGTTTTGAGGTTTTCTGCCTTGTGATAGGGCTAGAATTGAAAGGTACGGATGTTTAGAGTACGGGAGGTCTGTTATTTCCCTGCCGCCTTGTTCAATGGGCCGTATACTAGGGGAAAAAATTGTAAAAGATAGCAGGTGTCTTTGAGACCGAATTAAAAAAAAAGTACTAAAAAAAATCGTGTAAACATAAACTGACGAGTTTGTGTGTACTATTTTCGTTTAATTTTTTACTTTAAAAATTGAATTTATTTTTCTTTTTATGCTCATAAAAAAACGACTGGGTGAATGGCAGAACGTTAACGGTTTAACAACTTTTGAAATGAATCTAGACTAGAGGAATACATTGATCATTAACAAATAAACAGCAATATTTTAAAACGAGTTAATTTTTATTTATTTCTCAATTTTTACTTAGCTGACAACAAAAAATACTAATAAAGCACTTAACTCAGGTAACAAGTACGTTACCTATGTTACTCAAAATTTGCGAATTAGCTGAGCTGATTTGTCAAAGAGTAAAAA